>CAUYPK010168174.1:0-24909 GCA_963574355.1 Loris lydekkerianus | reverse complement strand
GTATAGAAATCTCAGTGATAATAGGTAAGTAAAAAACAAGAAAAGGAAATATTAAAGCTCTGAAATAGCATTTAAGAATAGCATCAATAAAATCTAATTGGACAGATTGTATATGAAAGCAGCACATTGTACCCCTTGATTTCACTAATGTACACAGCTATGAGTTAACAATAAAAAAAGAAAGAAAATTATTTAAAATAAGATTATGTGATGCTGTGTATACAACTAACACTAATAACCATTGTATTGTATACATTAAATGGGTGACTTTTAGGGTGTGTGAAATATGCTTCAATAAAGCTTTTAAAAAATGAAAAAAAATACAATAAAGAGATGATTGCTTGGGAAAAAATAAATAGTTAGAACCAAAGGTATGATTAGAGCTACACTAATATCTCCAAAAGAATTAGCATTAAGAGTTGAAGAGTCCTAAAATAAATTATCAACTCATACTGCCTAATTTTGACACACTTAGTATATAGTACTTGAACTAAACTTTAAAAGCTTTACAGTCTATCTCAGGGTTCTTCCAAAAGCAACCCTGCCTTCCTATTGGAAATTCATTTTGTGTGGTTGAAATTGAACCAGATTCTGTTTCCTGTCTGCAGGAAGTAAAATATACCCAGAGTAAGTCACTCAGAGCACTCTATTCCTCAGAAATTTTTTCACAAAAGGCACATGGCATGAGAAGGATCAATCAGAGGCTATCTTTGAAAGAAAGATTCATTCTTCCTCCAAGGTCACTAAGCAGTCACATGCTTGAAGCTGCTGGCAACAATCTTTTCAATTATGTGCACCAAGCCAGCCAATAATGAACCCAAGTCAACAGAGAGAAAAACTGAAAGATGAAGGAAGAAAAGGATAGAAAATTCATTATACACTTAGTGGTTGGATGCAGTTGTCCTGAATTTTGGATTTTCAATATTGTCCCAAGTTTTGAATTTTCAATAACTAGAGCCAACAAATACATGTGTATTTTTATTAAGAGCCCTTAATAAGAAAAGGTAAAATAAATATAGTCCTACAAGTAATTAAGCTCTATGAATGTAGGGATTTTTGGTATATTTTGTTCAATGCTGTATCATCAGTCTTTGGAATGTACTAGAACATTCAATGTACTATAGTATCTGGAAGGCATTCAATAAACATTAATAAACATTAAAATAATAGATCCAGTGTTCATGGTGTCAATGGCACTGTGGCCAAAACCTGCAAAGAAAGTCAAACCAAGATGTCTGTTACTGATGTGAATTATAAAGTCAAAAATAGTTACCATGCATGATGATATCCATTATCTCATTAGTCACACATGAACGAGTTATTATTATTGTCATGTTACAAATGACAAAATTGAGCTCAGAATGGTTAATTGATTATCCTAAGGTCATACAGCAAATGATGGAGCTGGGATCAAAGCCCAGGTGATCTGTCTGACTCTAACATCTATACATGTTTCATTCATTAATTATAATATTATACTATTTTACATTTCAAAATTTTTTGCCAATATCATCAGTTAATTGACACTACAGAACAAATTAAACACAAATTTTTTTTAATAAGAATTACAATGACCTAGAAGTCAAACAACTTTTCCCAAATCAAGCAGCAAGGAAAGGAAAGTTATAAATAGAACACAGGATTCATTACTTGTTATTTAGCGCTCTGTGTCATATTTCAAAACATCCTCTAAACACTAAAACACAAGAATACACTGAAAGCTAAATTGTGTGCCAAGAATGTTGTTGAACACCCCTGGAAGATTAGATGTAGGATATCACTTAAAAAATAGTAAAACATTAGTTAATAATTAGCAGGTGGGTCTTTTCAGGGGCTATACTTAAATATATGAATGTGGAAAAGGTACATGGTGGCTTTTAATATGATTGTGTATAATTTGTCACCATTCACCTTATATAAGTATTTGTTTGTATCAGTACTGAAATTGAAAACAATTGTTTGTTTCTAGAACAACTATGATGGCCTCTTAGTATCATATCTTCCCAGTTCTCCTCCTGAAAAGCATAAGGAGTAACAGAAATAATGAGGGAGAAAAGCATCACATTTTTAGTAAAAGTGAGAAATAGAGAAAATCTAAGATTTATTAAGTACCTGGAAACATAACCAGTGAATCATCAAAATGGCAGAATTTTGGCTGGGGGACCTGTGAGAGAACTATCAGAAATACAGGGATGGCAAAGAAAGCTGGAGTTAGAGACACTGATGGAAAATTAAGATTGCAGAAGGCATTTGAAGATCAAAAAAAATCACCAGCAAATACTGTCCCCTGGATAGACCTGGTTCCACATGAATGGGAAATGCTGTGGGTAGGTCAAAAACAAATGGCAAAACTGGGAAACAGAATATCAATATCTAGAATCTGGGCAAGCACTACTGAAGGCCGAACAAACCAAAACAAAATGTGAGGAAGTAGCAAAGTGGCTGCAGAGAAAATAGGAAATGCCAAAGTCTTAGGTCAAAAAAATTTTAGGAATACCCTACAATGAACTCTTTCAGGAAAGAGAGTTAATACTAAGAGAAAACTTCTAGAGCAGACCCTGTATAAACTAACAGCAATGTCTATGGTAGTGAAAGCAGTGAAGAGATTAAACTCTTGAAAGATGCTGCCACTTTGTAAGTCCAAGGCTGAACATAGGAAGTACAAAACTGAGGGTAGCAGCCTGTTAAACCATACAGAGAATGGCCACCCAGAATGAAAGGCTGTTTTCAACACCTGACACTAACTCCAGAGTGATGCCTTGATTTACAAAACCCAGAAAGCCCTTTTCCAACCCAACTTGACTCTAAAATAATCTCCTATTCCTAGTTCAGGAAAATCCATTTGATTTAAAATGCATAATAGAAAATAGAAGTAGTCTATTTCCATCCAAGCAAAGAATCAAAATAAGTAGCCAAATTTTTCAACAAACAACAAAAACTCATCAGAAAAAAATTTTTAAGTAAATTAAAGTTTGAACATAACTTTGTTTTATACCTTCAGTAAGGAATAGCAGTTACAAAAAAAGAAAAAGAAAACAGAATTAGTGGGACTTATACATCTGCAAAAGAGGATCAGAAACAGAAGGATGTATAAAACTCAAGAAAGAAACTGGAAAAAATAAAAAGACCAGATAATTTTAGAAATAAAGACAAAGTTATACAGGCTACGCTAGACAATAGACACCACAGAAAGATCAGTAATTGACAGGTGTACTTTTTTTAAATGTGAAAAAAAGAAACAGATGCTGGAAAAGAGAAGAGTTTGGAGAGAAAGGAATAGACATAGAAGATAAGTAAAGAAAATCCAACATGTGTTTGAATCTCTGAAAATAAAAAAGATAATGGAGCAAAGAAATACTTAAAAGTTTGAGAAAACTCTCTCTGACAGTTTTTCAAAATGAGACATAAAATAAAAAATATATATTCTGAAATGGTATAATACAAACCTGGGAAAACACCCAGGTCAACACTAAGACACTAATAAAATTATTATAAATCTAAGATAAAGAAAGATAGATCATTTGGGCATGCAGGCAAATAGATTAAGACATTTATAAATGCTAGAAAAAGAAAGTGGCATCAAACTTCTCACTGCAACAATACCAGAAAACAGTGAAAAAACACCTACAAATTACACACACAGAGAAAATATGGGGCAATCATTTTATTTTCCTCTAAGTGTAAGACTATGGTCTTTTAAACATTAAAGAACCCAAAGTATGTTATTAGTTCCCTTTCTGGGAAATCTTTTATGGGAAGAGCTCCAGAAAAATCAAGAGATTATTGGATAAACTTTCCTGGAGATATGATGGTGCACATGAATTACAATGAACAATAAAACTGTGACTAAATGATGGAGAATGGGGGTAAAGAATAGCATACAAATATTAATATGCTCTAGAAACATAAAAATAGCACAAAATGAAAATTAGATGAAAAGGGTGGTGCTTGTGGCTCAAAGGAGTGGGGCGCCAGCCCCATATGCTGGAGGTGGCAGGTTCAGACCCAGCCCCGGCCAAAAACTGAAAAAAATAAAAAAAAGAAAAGAAAATTAGATGAAAAGAGGAAGAGGAGGGAAACAAAATAAATTCCTTGATTATCTCTAAGTCATGACTTGGAATAAAATATTATCATTTAAACACAAAGCTTTTAGCATGTTTAAAAGAACCAAAATCAACAATAAATTAAAGCCTTTGGGTAAAATTAGATAACAGGAGAGAAAAGGGGAAAAGAAAGGAAGAGTTTACCATCTAAATTTACTTTTTATCACAGCCAATATAATTAAGAGGGCCCTATTTGTATTATTTAAGAGCATTAATATAAAATTTACCATGTTTGTATTGAACAAAAATACAAACTTTCTGAAATTTCCAACAATTCCAAAAATAGAAAAAGAAAATGAAAATTAGATAGCACTGCGATTGTTCAAGCCCTCTATCTTCTCATGTGTATGTACACATTTACATATTTACTAACATATTTAATACAGAATGATATAGACTTAGGATAAAATTAATTCAATAAATGTGAATGTGATTAATTCATTTAATAAATAAAAAGATGTTAATATTAACACTCAAAGGAAATGCGACATTATGATGTACACAAGAGAATTACCTAAAACACATTGACTCAAAGAGTTAAAAGTAAAGGATTGGTAGGAGGTTGCAAAGAGATTACTATTATGTGCTGAATTGTATCCCCCCAAATATTCATATGTTTTAAGTCCTAACTCCCAAAACCTCAGAATGTGACTATACTTGGAGATAAGGCCTTTAAAGAGGTAATTAAGGTAAAATGAAATCATTACAACAGGCCCTAATTCAATATGACTGGTGTCGTTATAAGAAAATTAGGACACACGCACAGAGGGAATACCATGTGAAGACTCAGGGAAAAGATGCCATCCACAAGTGACGGAGACAGAACTCAGAAGAAATCAACTTCGCCAGCACTTAGATCTTGGACTTCTAGCCTCCACAATTGTGAGAAAAATAATTTCCACTGTATAAGCCACACTGTCTGTGGCACTTGTTACACCAGACCTAGCAAGCAAATAGAGACGATTGCTGTGACTCTCACAATGAGAATAAGCAAGATAAACCACAATTTTTAATCTAATTTTTTTTAAAGTTATTAGAGAGCTGAGGATGCAAAGAAGTCTGAAACAATAAATTTTCCTTCCTAGGAGAGAAGAGATTCATAGCCTTGTTCCTCCTTTGTGAATCTGTGAGATGAAGAGAAATCCACTCTCAGTAGAATAAGAAAAAAGCCTAGGTTTGATGATAATTAGTCTTTTGATGAGTAAGTATGAGCTAGTATACAAGTTAGAATCACTAAGAACACTAAACACAGAATATCTATGCCCCACCAGCCTCTTCATCCAACAGATCTTTACAGAGTACACAGGATAAAAGGCTGTGGGAAGGACACAAAGCTGAGATCTCCCATGGGTTGTATGGAAATCTCCAAGAGCAAAGCAGAAGGCGGCAGAAGGCTGTGCTTGAGATTAAGATTGCTGAATGAAATCCCTACAAGGTGGGATTTGAGTACCTACAAAGAGCTCAAAGGATGGGAGAGGGACCATACAGTAAAGAAAGATATCTCAAGGTGTAGAAAGGGGAGGATAGAAAATAAGAGAAAAGACAAACCCCTGGTAACCCAGAAAGCTAGCATTCTTGAAGTAAGATAAAGAGGGAACTCTCCCGCACTTCAGAAAGCTGGTGACTGGAATGAATAACATAAATAGAATTTCCTGTAAAAAGAAAAACCCTGAACCCACCCTCAAAATATTTATAACTGGTGGGAATTAAAATCAAAGTATACCTAAAACATAACCCAGACCTAGCCTAGCTACAAGTTGGATTCATTTAGCCCCCAAAGCATACAGTGCTACAGGACAAGGCAGCTGCCTCTTTTGGAGATGTGTTTGTCCAAGTTACTAATTTTTTTTATACACAATCTTCAGCATACAATAAAATATCACATAAAAAGATTTGTGGAAAAGGAAAGAAATATAGGAAATAGTCAATAGAAGCAGACCAACAAATAATCCACTTATTAGAATTATCAGATCAGAAAATTTACAGTAAAATAACCACAATAATTCTTTTTCTATTTTTTAAAACATTTTTATTTATTATTAACTGAAAATATTATATATGGGATATCTTCAAAAAGTTCATGGAAAATGATATTATATAAAAACTATGTAAGGATTTCTAAATTTTTTTTTTTTTTTAAGAAACAAGAGTCTCACTTTATTGCCCTCAGTAGAGTGCCGTGGCATCACAGCTCACAGAAATGGGCTTAGGTGATTCTCTTGCCTCAGCATCCCCAGTAGCTCGGACTACAGGCACCTGCCACAATGCCCAGCTATTTTTTTTTTTTTTGCAGTTTGGCTGGGGGCAGGTTTGAACCCTCTACCCTCAGTAAATGGGGCTGGCACCCTACCCACTGAGTCACCGGTGCTGCCCCGGATTTCTAAATTTTTGGCATGAAAATAACTCATACGAACTTGTTATTACATGTCCGAACAGGATCTAGTGTGAGGCATTAAGAAAGATAAGACATCAGTTTGAAAAGAGTCCCTATCAGAGCAACATGAATACTGCTAAAACTAAACCAAGAATAAATATCAAAGTTATAATGAAGCTTGGGTGGAAGAATGGTAAAATTATTGATGCTGCACAAAAAGTTTATGAAGACAATGTTCCCCCCAAATCAGCAGTTTACAATGGAAAACTTATTTTAACAAGGGATGAGACCATGTTGAACACAAAGCCCACAGACCATCCAAATCAATTTTCAAGGAAAAAAATTAATCTAGCTCATGTCCCAATTGAAGAGGACAACAGCCAATGCTATAAACATCTCAACTAGTTCAGGTTACACAATTATGATTGAAAAATTTAAGTTGCCCACAAACATTCCACTCAACAAGTGCCAAAACCATTGAGCCTAGATTAGCTACAGAGGAGAGAAACTATTATAAGAATCATGGATACAATGGGCGGAGGGAGGGTAGTGGTGGGATTACACCTACGGTGCATCTTACAAGGGTACATGTGAAACTTACTAAATGTAGAATATAAATGACTTAACACAATAACTAAGAAAATTCCAGGAAGGCTATGTTAACCAGTGTGATGAAAATGTGTCAAATGGTATATAAAACTAGTGTATGGTGCCCCGTGATTACAGTAATGTATACAGCTATGATTTAATAATAAAAAAAAATAATTTTTTAAAAAAAATCATGGATACTTTCTCGTCACATAGAAGATACACTGTTAAGTGATAAAAGTTAGGCACAAAAAAGCATGTACAACATGTTACTGCTTCTACAAAAATGGACAGAAGGAAACAAGGGCAGATGATGGAATAATCCATAAATGATTAGATAGAAAATAATAATAAACAGGTAGGTAGACAGATAGAATGACTGAACGTCCTTAGATTGGTGATAATTTTCTCTGTGACAGAAACAGAGTGAGATCGTGAGGAAACTATAGGGGACAATAACAATGGGATGGTGACTGAGGATCAACTAAAATCTTCCCAAGCTCACAAATAGAAAAGACAAGACTATCTTGAAAAGGAAGAAAGGAGAAACAACTCAGCTTGTAGGAACTGGATTTAATGACAAAAATGGGAGTCTTTTCTTTAATGATATGCATTAGTCTTTTCATCAGTTTCTCTAAATGTGCTCCCATAATTAAGTAATGAAATGGTTTGATGTTTTTTCTTCCAAAGAGCAATTAACAATACACTTGTTTTTATTAAAAACTATTTCACTGTGGTTTTATTAGAAAAACAATATATGTTTATGAAACAAATACAAGAAATATGACTAAGCAAAAGATAATAATTAACACTCGCAGTCAAGCCACCAACATATTACTGTGGGGCTTATCTTCCTATAGGTATTAGTTAGTATATGCTTCCTACAGGTAAGTAGATGGATAGACAGAAATGTGAGTAACAAGATAAAAATAGATGGCAGCTCAAGAGATAAATTTTATCTCTATGTAATGATGAAGATGAGGATAAAGATTTCTTTTTCTCTTCTTTCAAATTGAATATAGCACTGCACTACATCTCGTTTTTAAAGGGGAAAAATATGAAGGGTTTTTTTTTTTCTTTTTGTTGTTGTGAGAACCTCTTGTAATTTTTCAAGAGATCAAGACATCAGCATTATCATTTCTGTAAAAGCTCTTTGAAATCAATAGCAAAGGTCTCCTTCTAAGTGTGTGTGAATTGCTTTCATTTACAACTTCAGGAAAGAAAACCTGGCAGAGCATTACTAAGAGTAAAATCTATTCTTCTGTTCACTAAGCCTAAACCATTGCATTAGTGTAGACCAAGACAAACACAAAATATCACAATAATGCTTTGGGGGATATAAGCTTCATTAAAGATAATCCACTACAATATGACAAAACATAAGGTAGCTATTCTTTCTGCAACAACACTGATGAAGACTTTATTTTAAACCCATAGCAGATTGAATTTTTGCTTGATGTTTTCTTTGAACTGCCTTGCTTAATCTAGAAATACATTATAACACTCATCCGCCAGCTGTGCTGGTTTCAGCTGTCACAAACTGATGATTAGCTCTCTCCTGACAATATTTTCTTCACACAAAATTTTGAAACTGACTGAAATAACGTTAAAATTCAGGAATGGAAAATACAACTTCATTATTAAACTTTTAAAAACTATTTTATTAAATCATTGGAATAATAACATAAATAAACTATTACTATTAGAAAGCATTAATTTGGTATTAATTTTTTGTTTTATTTTTTCAAATAAAACAAAATTATTTTATTTATTGTTTCAAATAAAACAAAAAATATGATCATCCAAAAGCCAGGTAAATAAGCATAATTAGTTGCAATTGCCTCCATTAAATTCCATCACAAAATTTATGATTTTGGTAGCAGCCTCAGAAATTATTAGTGATTTGAGGCAACCTTGGTTATCAAAAATGCAGACTTTTTTGCATTCTCTCTTAATTGACTTAAAGTATTTTCTTTTAGTCAAATTTAATAGATTTTTTTGTATTTAAAGTTAATAAAATTCAATTACAGGAAAATTCATGTACATTTTTTAAAAATCTTATATTTGAAAGCTTCCAGGGCTTGCAAATTATGCATAATTTCCTTTTTTTTTTTTGTTAGTAAATATTATTAGAACACAGCCCTACCTATTCATTTATATATTGCCCTAGGAAGAGGTCACATAACAGCAAAGTTTAGCCATTGCTACAAAGAATTTATAGATTTTAAACCTAAAATATTTACTATCTAGCCCATTAAGAAAAAGTTTGCCAACTATTGGTCTAAATAAAGACCACTGCGCCCATCCCACCATGCTTTTTAATGTTTCTTTCAAAGAAGAGAAAGAAACAAAAGAAAGTACAAATAGATATGTTTCCAGATTGACTCAACAGCTTTCATTTTTTTTTTTAACTGCACCTCAGCATTCAGCACTTCACTTTACCTAACCCAGATGTGGGATGAGTTTTCTTCTTAGTCCTAAAATATGATCCCCTACACACTTCTGATTACCATTTTAATTAAAATACACACTCTTCTTACTTACAGTATCTCATACCCATTCTTATTCATATTATTTTGCATTTCCTAAAATTTAAAGTAATCAGTATCAAATACAGGGAAAGATGATTAATTCTGACTGCTTCAAATCCTGGGAAATTGACCAAATTACTCAACACCTAGACAGAAAACATTCTAAGAACATTTAAGGTCAACAAGTTACTGCCTTATAGAATTTTACATGGCCCTCTAAGTCACCATGGGTCATACAGTAACTAAGAAAATGCCATGAAGGCTACACTGAACAGTTTGATGAGAATACTTCAGATTGTATATGAAAGCAGCGCATTGTACCCCTTGATTGTACTAATGTACACAGCTATGATTTAACAATAAAAATAAATAAATTAAAAAATATAAAAATAAAATTAAATAAAATGAAAAAAAAAAAACAGAAAAAAGTATAAAAGAACACAGGAAATGTGGGCAGGGGATAAGTATGTATATGATCTGGATTGTGGAGACACTAACATTGGTGTGTGCATACGCCCAAACACACCAAATGATATACCTTAATTATATGTAATTTTTGTGTACCAATTACACTTCAGTCAAGATGGGAAGAAATTAACAATTGAATATAAAATGTAAAAAAAAGAAAGATACTTCATGACCATTGGAAATTAATTCCATCTATGAAAGGCTGTTTCAACATTTGAAAATCAGTATAATACAGCAAATAAACAGGTTAAAGAAGAAAAAACATAATACTATCAATTTGTAGAGAAAGATATGACAAAATGTGACACTGAATAATGGAAAACAAAACTCTCAGAAAACTAGAAATAGAGGGGAATTTCTTCAAGTGGGTAAAGAACATTTACAAAAAACCCCACAAGTAATATACTTAACAGTGTGAAATTGAACACTTCCACCTGATTTTTGGGAAAAGGCAGGGATGTCCTCTTCCAACATTCCTACTCAAGATCCAACTGGAAGTTGTCATGGCACAATTGAAGAAGAAAAGGAACAAAATATTGTACAGATTGGGAAGGAAGAAAGAAATACATCTATCTTTGTTCACAGATGTCATGATTGCCTATGTAAGAGCTTCCTTACCTAATGTGTGTGATGCAATGGTACATTTCAAAACTATTAAGAATAGAGTGCAAGTGTCTTACCACAAGTAAGTGAGGTGAATCAGCACATTGTACCCCATAAATGCATTAATGTACACAGAAAAGGAATATCAAAAAGAAAAAATAAAAACCACTGAAGTTAAAAACAGTATAACAAGATTGCAGGATACAAGGTTAATATTTGAATCAATTGCATTCTTATATAACAATGAACACCTGAAATTTAAAATTAATAATGTAATAGCATTTCCAATATCATTCAAAAGATGAAATAAGATAAACCTCACAAAATGTCAGAACTTGTATATGAAAAATTATAATATTCTAAAGGGAAATCAAAGAAAATCTAAATAGACACAGAATATATTCCATGTTCATAAACTGAAAGTCTAAATATTGTTGAGATGTCAAGTCTCCCTAACTTGATGTATTGCTTCAACACAATCCTGATGAGATTAACGGAAAACTATTTTGTAGCTTTCAAGTATTTCTAAAGTTTACATGGAAAGATAAAAAGGCAACACTAAGAAGAGTACAGAAATCATAGGACTCAAGATCCAACTTCAAGACTTACTATCAATCTATAATAATACTGGGTATTGGCAAAAGAATAGATACTGAATATTGAGCAATGAAATAAAACACAGAGCTCAAAATTAGAGACACAAATACATCTAACTGATGTTGAAAAGAAGAACAAAGACAATTCAATGCAGAAAGAGCAGTCCTTTCAATAAGTGATGATATAACAGCTGCACATATACTCAAAAAAAAAAAAAAAAAAAAAAAAGAAACCTGAACAGTCAGAGATACTGCACCCTTCACAAATCCAAACCAAAATGAAACCTAGGCAAAATTTACAATGCAAAAGCATAAAATTTCTTAAAGGCAATACAGGTGAATATCTAGGTGACCTCAAGTTTGGTGCTGTAAAACACTAAATGCATAATTTATATATAAAAAATTAAATGATTGATGAACTTTATTAAAATTTTAAAAACTCTGTACTATGACAGATAACTTTTAAAGAATGAAAATATGAGTCACAAACTGTGAGACAATATTTGTAAAATAATAAAGAAGTTGTATCCAAAATATACAAAGAAATTATAATTTGTTGTCCTATGAAAAATCCAAATAAAATAGGAAAAACTCAACACCTCAGCAAAGCAGATATATGGATGGCAAATTAAAATATTGAAAGATGTTCAGGATAGTATTTGTCATTGGAAAATTGCAAATTAAAATAACAGTGTACTACTACACATACTAAGTAACAATTAACATGGCTAAAGCTCAAAACAATAATACAAAGTGCTGGCAAGGATGAAGGGCAGTGAGATGGTGGGAACACTTTGCAAGAGTTTGGGTGGTGGTCGGCACCTGTGGCTCAAAGAGTAGGGTGCCAGTCCCATATACCGGTAGTGGAAGGTTCAAGCCCAGCCCTCGGCCAAAACTGCAAAAAAAAAAAAAAAAAAAAAAAAGGAGAGAAAGAGAGAGTTTGGATGGTCTTATAAAACTAAATAGAAGCATCCTATATGATGGAGAGCTTATGCTCCTGGGTATTTACCAAGATGTCCACAATGAAACCTACAGCCAGATGCTTTTAGGAGCCTATTCATAATCACCAAGGTGTCCTTCAGTAGGTGAAAGGCTAAATACACTACAGAACCTCCAGACAATGTTACTCCATAATCAGCAGAAATGAGGTATTGAGCTATAAAAGCAAAGATGACTCTTTAGTGGATGTTGCTAAGGTAGAGAATTCAGTCAGGAAAGACTATCTGCTACATGATTCCAATTACATTACATTCTAGATAAGGCAAAAACTATAGAGATAAGTAAAATGTCTCTGGTTGCCAGTGATTCAGGAGGAGGGGGTAAGGCTTGAATAGATGAAGCACTAAGGAATGTTTAGGGCAGTGAGATTATTCTGTGACATTGTAATGAAGATACCTAACATTCTGCATTTGTCAAAACCTACAGAATTTTACAATACAAAGAGTTAACCTTCATGTATGCAAATTTAAAAAATCATTTAGGAGATCAGACTGTGACAAAAAGAAACTCTAACTGTATCACAATGCATAAAGGAATCATTACAGAAGGGGGTGGGGGAACAGGTGATGACCCAAGTCGTTCTGGAAACAGTTTGAGTCTGTAAAACCAAAGACAAAAGGAAATACCTATAAGTAATACAATCTGGTAGATAAAGTTGCTTCACAGGAGAGTATGAGTTAGGAATTCTAACACAGAGGGTGCCAAACGAATGTATACAGATTTTAAGAAAAGAGAAAACTGTTTTAAAATTGAATACTCAAGTCACATTCGACTTCTAATGAGGTATAAGATAAAATATTCCTGTGTATTCACTTTCTTAAAATGTGTACACATTTTTGGCGCCCTCTGTCTGTGTTTGTATATGTATATGCAGGTGTGAGTGTACACACACACACTGGAACTTAACAATTAAGAAAATGGCCAGTGAAAGGCTGAAGCCAAGCTCCTCACTGTGGGAGTGGGCACTTACAGACAAGCAGGAGAGGACACTGGAATGATCACAGCGTAAAGGACTGGAGCTGGAGACAGTTTGAGCTCATGGTGTAACATAATATAGATGCAGATGATTATAAAAAGCAATATGGAAAGATGCAAACACACAGATTAGGATATACACATGTTATTTCCTCACCGTGCTCACTGGGCCTGGGAGCAATGACCCCCCATTTGCAAAAAACTCACTACTGCCCAGATTTTGATTTCTAATACCATCTCCAAAAAGCCTTGAAGAAGTGATTGATTCTGACACCAGGGCAGGAAATATATAAGATAAACCTGGAGCATCTTTTTAATGCCAGAAATGAAAAAAAAAATGCTAAAAAAAATTTGATATTGATGGGGATATGTGAAAAGGACACAGAGATCAAATAAAAGAGCTCTCAATGATCAAAGCTGGAACAATTTGTGTAACCAAATAAAGTAATAATGGAATATAATATTAAATGGAAATTAAATATTCATGAGTACATGCTAATATAAATTATTAAATACACAAGTAAATGTGATAGAGGAGACAGATATCCCATGCAGAAGAATTCCAAATAATTTATGTAGATACCCTGTTTTCAAGGAGGAGAAGAATAACTGTCTATGCTTTCAGTATCATATAGTGACCTTTTTTCAAAGGGCACAGTATGGGAAGAGGGAAAGAGAATAACATTACAATGAAGGAACTTGATAAATAGTACCTTATCCAGGTGACCAAGGTCAACATCAATAGCTAAAGGGAGTCTACAAAATGTAATGTATTCTGACGGCATCCTGGAATGCCAAAAATACATTAAGTAAAAAGTAAGGAAATCTAAATATGATAGGTATTTTAGTTAAGAATAACATATTATTACTGGCTTATTAATTATAACAAACAGAAATTTAAGGTATTAACAGTAAGAGAGACTAAATGTGGAGTATGTGGTAATTGTCTATTATCTTACAATTTTTTTCTAAATATAAAAACTATTCTAAAAGATTGTTCAAGAACAATTTAAAAAGAGAGAAAACTATAACATGGGAACTTCTGGATTTCAGGGGTCCTCAAAGTTTTTAAACAGGGGGCCAGTTCACTGTCCCACAGACCATTGGAGGGCCGGACTATAGTTTAAAAAAAAAACAACTAAGAACAAATTCCTATACACACTGCATATATCTTATTTTGAAGTAAAAAAACAAAACAGGAACAAACACAATCACACTGCTGCGTGTGGCCTGCAGACCATAGTTTGAGGACCCCTGTTTTCCTTGTCATGTTGTTTAAGATTTCTCTCTATTTCCTTGAGTGCAAGTTATTTACGAAGGCTTAATTAGATTCAGGTTAAATATTTCTTAATTAGATTCAGGATAAATATTTTTGGCAAAAATTATTACAGACAGTGATGTATACATCATGGTATGTGTGATACATCAGAGGGCATACCAATGGCTTGTTATCTATTTATGATACTAAGATTGATCATTGGTTTTGGCCATTAATTATTTATTTAGAAACAGGGAGTCTCTGTCATTCTGACTAAAGCACAGCAAACTAACAGACTATCAGATAGCTGATAACAAACTAACAGATAGCTGATAACATAGCTCACTGAAACCTCAAACTTCTGTGCCTAAATGATCCTTCTGCCTCAACCTTCCAAGTAGCTGGGACTATAAAGGTACACAACTCCAGGCTATTTTTTCTTCTATTAATATTTTTTGGTAGAGACTCTTGCTGGGGCTGGTCTTAAACTCCTGACCTAAAGTGATCCTCCCACTTGGGTTTACCAGAGTGCTTGGATTGCAGATGTGAGCCACTACACCTGACTTAGGCTTTGGACATTATTACCTTGATTAATAGTTGGAGGCAATGAGTCACAAAGAGCGTAATTTACTTTCTCAAGCCATTACCGCTCATAGCTAACAGATGATGGAGTCAAAATTTAAACCTAGGTTAGTCTGACTCAAAACCCTTCCTCCTAACTACCTGCTTCTGGAGTAGTGTATGAAACAATATTTATGCTAAGAATCCCTTAAAAACTGAACCTGGACACTTTATCTTACTATCAAGCATTTTTTATGGCATATTCAGCACTGCTTACATGAAATATAAGAGAAGAATGTGACCAGAGCAGTTAGGGGAAGGCTTCTTTGTGGGTTTGAACAGGGTCCTACTTACAGGGAATACTGTTAGCCAGGAAGATGATGAATTCATGCACCCATTTGTAATAAATAGTGTACTGAAGAAAGTTTCTGGAGAATTCTGCTGGTATTCTGAAGGGCGTATTATTCCAACTGTTGAGATATGCCTTCTGTTGGTGATGTCACAAGCAGAAATCAAGCCCATGCGAAATTCAGTCTCTTTGCAGGTATAGCACTAGAGCTGGTGACGAATACTGTGACAGAATTATGGTGGAGTAGAGTATGAATTGATTTGTTAGAAAGCATGGGCAAGTGCCCTGGCTCTGCCAACTACTCCTGGGACTTTAGCAAGCCTCACTTTTGTATAAATGAGAATGGTAATAATGGCAACTGCTTTAGATTGATTTCCTGGGAAACAATCTGTGAGATGGACAAATTGAATGCCAAAAGTTTATGGGGAAGAAGCTCTTGGAATATATGCCTTTCAGGAGGTGAAAAGGGCAGAGAGAGAAGGGACCTGTTTTGTGGTTGCAGCTAAGGACTTAGGTGACTCTACAGAGAAGTCTGGAATTAGGTCAAACACTTACCAAGTAAGGGCAAGTGATCCCTGTTGTCCCAAATCGAGGCAAGAGACCAAGTCTTTGTATGTTCATAAACCCATCTCAGCCAGTTATTGCCAGAGGGAAATATGCTTGGGAAGGGGCAAAGAAAGTACCTTAGTGGAAGGACACTGCCATGTTCCAACATCAATTAAAATCTTGGTTCTGGGACTAAGTAGTTTGGTCCCCAAAGTAGATCCAGACAAAATCGTCTCTAGGCTACTCCTTGTGTGGGTCAGATCCACTTGATTCATATAGTAAGTTTCTCTATGAAGGAACTTTCTCATTGACTTTGTTCCTAAAGAAACTTACACCAGAGAGGCCAGTGGCCAACACTAACTGCCCTCCTGGAGTTAATCCTAAGGTCCTGCTGATATTCACTAGCCCTCTCCCCTCTGCCTACGCTAGACTCACCTCATCTCAGCTGGCATCTTGGCTGGTCTAGGGGTATTGTGCACTCTGGGGGATGGTTTAGGCTCTTATAATGCAGGTCACTGTAGTAGGTGCTGTGGATACACTGCCCAGATTGCCTTTTTAGGACCAAAAAGGCATTTTCCAGCTGTCGGAGTGCGTGTTGCTGATGTCTCGAAGTTGAGTTCCTATCTGGAAATAACCCTTTTCCAAAGGGTTATCTCACCCAAAGTGGGCCCCGTCCCCAGGAGCAGCCTTTATTCCAACACCTAGTTAGTGTTGGGCATAAAGAACCAGTCCCTTGTGAGTTGAGTCAATTCTGAAAATTGGCTAAGGTTTCGGTCACAGTCTCTCATTATTCCACATCACCCTCTGCCCACTCACACTTTCCTCACTCTCACTTCCTAGAAAACCTACTCTAGGCAAATCTCTGCCTTAGGATCTGTTTCCTGGGTAACCTGATTTAAGATACTTATGCCAGGTATGTTCTGGGAAACAAGCTCTAAGATGAGATTTTGGAGGAGCAGGGCCACTAGCAAACAGGATGGAAAGGAAGAATCTACCACTCATGGGTTTGGTGGAGTACAGAGTGCTCTGGCATGCTGTAGCATTAAGAATACCATATACTAATCATATATCATATATTAAATAATTATATATTACATATCAAATATTATCTCTGGTGGGGTAGTAGGATGGGATACCAGGGGAAGTTAATACCCTGGCTGGTGTGTGTGTGTCTTAGCCATTTCAGAAAGTACAGGAGAAATAATAAATATAATTACAAGAGCTTTGGAATGAGCTGCCTAATGTTAGGAGCCACTGATGCTTCTGGGAAAGACAACAGAAGTGTGGTTCTTCATCAATTTATTATTAAGGGTGAAAGGCAGAGACTTCCTTTGCAGCATATGGAGAAATCCTCAATGCCATAGGACACAAAAAGCTGAAGATCAGGGAAAAGACTGAAGGAAGCTGAAAAAGCTTCTAGAGGTTACCAGAATGTGTGGCTGTTTTGAGGTTGTACCCCAAGGGAGAAAATGGGAGGACAGAACATTGAAATCAGATTTGAGCCAAACCACCCCCGGCTCAGTAACTAGATCTGTTTTGTCTTCAGATCATCAGTGTAAGAATAGGTTCTGAGCTGTGAGCCTGGGTGTCTCTACAAGAGACTTGGTAAGGACAGATACCACAGCTAGAGAGTATGCAGAAAAAAAGGGAGAAATGTTCCCTTCATATGTGGCTACAAACCAAAAAATGCACACACATGTAGAAAACTCAAACATCAAATTTTTGTGAATTATAGTAAATTAATAAAACATTCTAAGAAAATGCTATCATGTGTTTGTATCATTAAGAAGGTAAATGTATTAACAACTAGTAATAGAAAACAAAAATACAGAAATAGAACAAGAACAGGTAGAAAATGAAAGAGAACCAATTAGAAATTTTAAAAATCTCTGAAATAAATATGTATATTTTTAGAATATATAAACTATAGACAAAACATAGACATAAAACTAGTAAGTTGAACAACTGTGGAAAGAAATTATGTAGAACTGCAGAGAGAGACATATTTTTAAGAACTATATGAATGAATAATTAAGAGTCATGGAGAACAGATTTTTGAAACACCAATATGTATATTGGAGTTTTAGAATAAAAAAAGGAGTTTTAGAATAAAAAAAAAATAGGGAGCTTTCCAAGAAACTATATTTGAAGATATGATGGATACTGATTTTCCAAATTAACATAAGATTTGAGTTCAGATTGAAATTCCACTTGGTATAATAAAAAGAAATAAATAAAAATAAAATACAGACACATTGCCATCCAACTATGGAGCAACAGGGAAAGAAGCCATCTTAAAAAGCTATCAAAATACTGAAAGAGAACAGAGGAAATTTCTCCTTATTGAGGCTGGAAATTATTTTAGGACATTTAATAAATTTTCATGAACAGGTATGAACATATAAAATGGTAATACTCCTCTACTATAAAAAACAGTTTAATGAAAGTATTTCAAATTGTATATAAAACCAGCGCATTGTACCCCATAATTGTATTAATGTACAGAGGTATGACTTAATAAAAATAAAATAAAATAAAAAAATCAGAACATGCCTAGTATTTAACATGAATATCAAGATATTAATTACTTCTAGGAAAAAGAGACAAGATCACAATTGGGAAGGGGCACATTATAAGTGTCCAAGATGCTGGTGATGTTCCATGTCTTGACAGAGAGTTAAATGGGACCAGACTTGAGGGAGGTAGGAGTACTTTCTATCCTGACAGTACTTTCTATCCTGGCGCTGTTCAGACAGTCACCAAGAAATGCAGCTGTTCAAAGGTATTTCTCCTTCATGCTCTGTGTTGGTGCTACCTCAGATGGCCTCTTGGAGCATATGGGAAGTCAGGCCAACTCTGGCAAGATTTTAGACCTATGAATGAATATATTCCTTCTGATAGTGCCATCTCTCTCTACCCGGAAAGAAACTCCTCTTACAGAGAGAGACTCATCTACAAGGAGATGGGAAGATAGGTGTAAGCCCTGAAACCCAGACCCTTAAGTGAAGGGAAGCTACTTTCTGCTGTGAATGATGGCCAAACCCACTCTGAGAGGGAATGGCATTAACTCTGAGACCTTCGGATAGTGCTTCAGGAGATTCCATTACCAGGAAATGGCTAGGGCCCAGGAGGATTTCCACCAGCTCTGGGAACTTTGCTGTCAGTGGCTAAGGCTGAAGTGTGCACCAAGGAGCAGATTATAGAATTTTTGGTGCTAGAGCAGTTCTTGACCAACTTACCTGGGGAGATTCAGAATTGTGTATAGGAGTAATGTCCAGAAAGTGGAGAGGAGCAGTGACTCTGGTGAAAAATTTAGAAAGAGAGCCTGGAAGATCTAGATGTTCAGTCACAGTCTCTATGAAGGGTCAGGAAGTGTGCTCAGAGAATCCTGAAATCATCATGAGAGTTATTAAGTGTTTGGCAGGAGTAAGTGGAACCCCAGCCCAGGGGTGTACCCAAGAAACAGAGGGAAAGAAGCCCAGACCTGGGACCACAGAAGCAGATGAACCTAAAAGAGAAGCTCAGATCTTTTCAAAGAAGTGGTTGGAGCAAGGAGAGCCATGGGTCCCAGATCTTCTGGGCTCCAAGGAGAAAGAACTCCCAAGGGGCAGCCATACAGGAGATAAACAAGTGTATGGTGATATGTTACCATCTAAAAGACATAGAAGAAGTAAAAATGAAAAAAAAAATGAATAAATAAAAAATAAAAGAGATAGAAGAAGCTGGGTAGAACCTGATCACTGGGACTTTGAGGATGAGAAAGCAGCATTTTGAGGATGAGAACCTGTACACTGGGGCTATGAAGAGACCAGAACTCTCCTGGCAATTCTCAGCCAGTTTTATGAGGCTCTCTGAAACTGTCATCGAAATAGCCAAGTGTATAGGGCAGTGGCTGAGTGGCTCCAGGAGTATGGCTTTCTCCAAACCCTGGAACAGTGTCTGAACAAGTTCAAAGGTCTTCAGAAAAGCTATCAGAAAGTCAAGAGTGGCCACCCACCTGAGACTTGTCCCCTCTTTGAAGAGATGGAAGCCCTGATGAGTGCCCAGGTCATTGCCCTGCCCAGTAATGGCCTGGAAGAGGAAGCATCTCACTCTGGGCTTCTGGGTGGTGATGCTTAGACTGAGAAGCCAGGGAATGGGGGTTAGCAGCATGAGGAAGGAGAAGAAGAGGCCGTGGCTGAGGAGTCTGACAGTGATGAAGTGGATCTGGAGGGACCTCCACAGGACTCAGACAATTCAACTGCACCTTTCCTGTTTAGAAGCCCAAGTGGTGTACACTGGGGCTATGAAGAGACCAAGACTTACCTTGCAATTCTTAGTGAGACTCAGTTTTACGAAGCTCTCCAAAACTGTCTGTCACTGCAGCAGCCCATTGTATGAAGCAGTGGCTAAGAGGTTATGGGAATATGGCTTCCTGAGGACCCAAGAACAATGTTGGACCAAGTTTAAAAGCCTATTGGAAAGTCAAAAATGGCCAAGCACCAGAGACCTGTCCCTTCTTCAAAAAGATGGATGCTTTGGTGAGTACCCAGATTGCTGCCCCACCCAATTATGGCCAGGTGGAGACAGATTTCCTCCCCATCCAGGGGTCCAGTGAGGCTGAAGCTGAGAAGCAAGCTGAGGAGGCAGAGGAGCCCATAAGGAAGATTCTTATGATGATGCAGAAGACACTGAGATATCTCCAGAGGCTGACATAACCCACGCTCCAGTGTTATTCCAGAGTCCGAGTGGATTTGAGGTTGTATTTGAAAATGAAGAGAATTCAAAATGGGATATTTTGGAAGTAAAACTGCATAAGACACTACTTACAAGATCTGAATGAAAAATTTCCTGTTGTCTTAATCAAGGTAAAGGCAGTGAGAGTGAACACATACCAGGAAAAGAATGGGAAAAGACCTCAGAGGAGAAATGAGTAAAACAGACACTCCCAGAGAAGAGTTTAGGAAAAATCCTACGTCACCAGAGACCTTGCTTGGGAGAGAGACCCTAAAGTATCTCACATGTGGCAAAAACGTCAGCCTAAACTCTCTTCTAATGCATCAGCTATCCCACCAGGTAGAAAATCCATATAAATGTGCTGATTGTGGGAAAAGCTTCAGTCGGAGTGCATACCTTATTAGACACCAGAGAATCCACACTGGAGAGACGCTTTAAGTGTCTTGACTGTGGGAAAATTTTCCATGACAGTTCAAATTTTATCACCCATAGGAGAATCCACACAGGAGAGAAACCTTATCAATGTGGTGAGTATGGGAAACACTTCAGTCAGAGCTCAAGCCTTATAATTCACCAGAGAACTCACACAGGAGAAAAACTCTATCAATGTGAAGGGTGTGGGAAAAGCTTCAATAACAGTTCTCATTTAAGTGCACATCAGAGGATACATACAGGAGAGAGACCCCATGTGTGTCCTGACTGTGGAAAAAGTTACAGTAAGAGTTCTGACTTATGTGCACATCAAAGAACCCACACAGGAGAGAAACCCTATAGGTGTCATGATTGTGGCAGGTGCTTCAGTAAAAGCTCTGCCCTTAATAAGCACCAGGAAATCCATGCTTGAGAAAATCTTCTGTCCCAGTCAGCACCTAACCAAGCCCCTGAGGGCAAATAAAGAAAAGAGCCTCAATAAATGTGTTATTTAGAAAGAAAAAAAGAAAAATCAGCCTCACTGGTCCCCTGGGTGGGGCAGTTATTCTGGTGTTTAGTTTATAATTCCTTACACAATTTATAAATGTTTAATGCACCAGTGTGTATAGTGTGATGTATCTGAAAATTTTTAAGTGTGTAAGTCAAAAGAAATTGCTGCCAGAAATAACAGACTTCTAAGAAGAAAAAAGTAGACCAACAGATTTCTCAACAGTAACAATAAATAGCAGAAGATAATGAAATAATATCTTTATAGTTTGAAAAGAACATAACTGACAACTTAGAATACTATACTCATCTAAACTATCATTAAAAATAAGGAGATTTTTAAAATCAACAAAAACTAGAAGACTTAACCATTTATAAATTCACATTGAAAGATGTATTAAAATTACTTTAAGCATGAAGAAAAGTGAATGCTGAGAAAAAAGGAGCAGGATCCAGGAAGTAACAGTAACAAAGACATTAATAAAGAAGGGTCATAATTTTAGTTATGTGGTAACTAACTATTTGTTAATTAAATGTTAAAAATAAAATCTTTAAACAGCTAGAAATATGTGGATGGGAGAGTTACAACTTCAGATTGTGTTAGGAAAATTCTAATTAATTATGTATACCCAATGAACATTCATTGTGGTGATTTGCAAAATAAATAAAAAGATTAATATAGAAATGAAAAGAAGTCATATGACATTATCATCCAGAAAGGCAACCACTACCAATGTTTGTTGTAATCTTTTCATATATATATGTGTGTGTGTATAATTCCATCATACATACACACCTAAGTCTATCTAGTCACATATGCGCCAACACAATGTCGCTGTAATGCAAACGTATGGTGACATGTCAGCCCTAGCCACCCTGCCACCACACAGATCTGTGAGACTGGGCCAAGGTCCCATTATGGGGCTGACTGCAACGTGAAGGCTTCCACTCCTACTCAAAGGCATTCTGTGTCTCTCACAGATCTTTCTTTGCTTCTGAGTGCTAACATTTTTACCTTGGATCTTTGCAAAACTTACAGACTCCCTGAGTACAAATCCCAATTAATTACTTAATTTTGCATTCTTCTTCTCTCTCTCTCCCCCATCTTGTCTCTCTTTGTCTGTGTGGGTCTCCCTCTCTGTCTCTCTGGGTCTCTCTCACTTTCTCCTTCCCTTACCCATGTGACACCTTTATCTTGCCCTGTGCCTTAGATAGCACAAGGCCATTACCACATACATTCCTCAGACTTGATCTTTCTATTGCCAGGAACAGTAACGTGCATTTCCAGCAAATTCCTTGACTTCTTTAACACTCAGTAAGTTCTCATGTCCTTACATTTTTGTGTGTCCCCTCAGGTCAAGGGAGAACATGTCACTTCTGTTAACTCTCTAGAAAAACCCTAAGCGTGTTCATGTTCCCTCATCCAATAATCTCACTTCTTAGGCTTCTGCTATATGGTGAATGGTTTCCTTTTTCAATTTAGAACTCAGAAGCATCTAATGTAGCGGTGGGTAAATTAATGGTTTTTCATTTTCATTTTTCATTTTCTTTTTCCTTTCCTTTTTTTTTTTTTTTTTTTCCCCACAGTTTCTGGCTGGGGCTGGGTTTGAACCTGCCACCTCTGGCCTATGGGGCTGGTGCCCTACTTCTTTGAGCTACAGGCATGCCCTATCTCTTTTTCTTAAAAGTGCTTATCCTAACCATACTTTTATGGTAAAAATGTGCCTCTCTCTAAAAGTCACATCATGCACCTTGAGAAGGCTATATAGATAAGGAATAAAAACATAATAAAATCTCCTATGTCCATTTGAAATGTTAGAGTTCATTTTAAGTAGGAGTTCTATTATCGCCCATAAGTCTTTAAAGTACCCAGTTCACTTTGTCACTGCACAACTTCAAACTCACCTAAACCTATGTGGTACACTAAGAAATATGAGACCTGTCTCTGAACACTTTAATATAAAGGATAAATCTGAAGGAGATTCATCCAGAACATCACAGATAGTATGTCTGCTCCTGGGGGGAAAAACGCATAAGATAGTTTTTATGATAGTTTTAAGATAAGTTTTAAGATAGTTTTTATGAGCCTTGTGGCCAAAATTTTATTTTATGTTTCATTTGAAAGAGATGATAAACAATCTTGTCAACCAGTTAGTACAAGCCAGTTCGGGGACTTTATGTAAACTCCGATTATATAATGGCAAAGCATAAAAAAAATTCTCCATCCCGAGAAGCATCTCCTTATTATTAATAAACAGATTGGCTTTCCAATATGGGTTATATATATTAGAGTTGACTAACAGCTCTCTGCTTTTGTTCACTCCTAAACTTGTTCCCTCACAGTCAGATTACTGTGAAGCTGTAATAAAATTTGTATCTGGTGCTTTATTCACATTCCAATATTATTTTGTTACTATTCAAGCCAGTGAATAGAAAACAAATCTACCTCATGATAAGAGCCCAGGCAGATGCCATCCATAATGTTAACTACTTGTCACATGTGGAGATGTATTTTCTCTCTCTTGGGAATAGGATTTCTCATTTTTTCTTACTGTACAGCAGTAACATTTATTGTCTCTCAGCAAAAGCTACAACACTTTCATTGGATGATGTGTTTTCTCAGAATAGAGTTTTACATTTCATAGTTTCTTTCACCGGCCTCATCTCTGCCTCCAGCCTGTGCAATAGAGATCCTCTCTGAGAGGGAGTGTGGATGGTGAAGAAAGGTTAAATCATGCACTCAGGATTTCTTTTTTCTGTCTCATCCCACAGGGACCTGTATCAAAGCCTCAGGTATCCTTAAAAGTATTTTCTGCGGGAGGAGAGGAGTAAGCTGCTAAAAGTGCCAGAGACCAAGAAGTGAGAGCAAGTGCCAGGTGGAATTAGTCCCCACTCCCAAATGCTGCTCCCTGCAGTCAAGTTTAGGCTGAGATCTCGCAGGAAACGCTCTTACTGACCGTCAGGAACTCTCATCTCCTACTCTCTATATCAATCCTCCTCAGTGACTACTGATGGGTTACAAGAAAAATTTTGTATTGTTTCAATAACTCAAAGAAGTTATTAACAGATTCTTTTGGAGGTAAAGGAGACTGATGTCAGGACTTGGACTCCTTTTTTTTTTAATTTAATTTAATTAATTTATTTTTTTAAGCAGGAACTCAACTTTATTGCGTCAAACAGCCTCTTATATAGAGCGTGGGGAAGGGGCGGGGAAAGAAGGCGGGGGATGAGGTGCGTGACAGAAACCTTAAACTCTTGGGCTTAAGTGATTCTCTTGCCTCAGCCTCCTAAGCAGCTGGGACTACAGGCACCCACCACAGTGCC
>CAUYPK010168171.1:0-34393 GCA_963574355.1 Loris lydekkerianus | reverse complement strand
TTCATCCCAATATTCAACATAGCCTTCCTGGCATTTTCCCAGTCACCGTGGCATGACATTTACATTTCACATTTGCTGAGTTTCACCCTTGCCCTTGTGAGATGCCCCGTAGGTGTGATTCCACCAATACCCCTCCCTTTAGGGATTCTTATCACTTAAACTTGAAGGGGGACAATGGAAGAGGGAGAATTATTTTATTTAAACACTCTAATTTTTAAATTTAATTTCAGAATTTTATGGAAGTACAAATGTTTGGTTACATGTGTTACTTTCGTACTGCTTGAGTCAAAATTATAAGTGAGTCAAACACCCAGATAGTGTGCAGTGTATCCATGTCCTCCTTTCCCTCTCGCTTGCATGATTTCTGTTGATTTTTTTCTTCCATTTGTACACTGAGGTGCTGACCACTTACTTCTAATTTAATAGTGAGTACATGTGTTTTTTTTTTTTTTGTTTGTTTTGTTTTTTTTTTTCATTCTTCAGATACTTCACTTAGGAGAATGTTCTCTAGTTTCATCCAGATCATTGCAAAAGGTATTAATTCATTTTTTAAACAGATTTGTAGTGCTCTATGGTATACAGATACCACATTTTATTAATCCATTAATGAACTGATAGGCACTTAAGTTGATTCCACATCCTTGTGATTATGAATTGTATTATAATAAACTTTTTTTTTTTTGAGACAGAGCCTCAAGCTGTCACCCTGGGTAGAGTACTGTGGCATCACAGTTCACAGCAATGTCTAACTCCTGGGCTTAAGCGATTCTCTTGTCTCAGCCTATCAAGTAGCTGGGACTACAGGCGCCCACCACAATGCTCAGCTACTTTTTGGTTGTAGTTGTCATTGTTTTTTGGCAGGCCTGGGCTGGATTCAAACCTGCCAGCTCTGGTGTATGTGGCTGGCACTTTAGCCACTTGAGCTATAGGCACTGAGCCAAGCCAAATTGTGCCATAATAAACATTTGAGTGAAATGTCTTTTTAATGAAATGACTTGTTTTCCTGTGGGTAAATCTTCAGTAGTGGGATTGCTGGATCAAATGTTAGGTCCACTTTTAGTTATTTGAAGAATCTCCATACTTTCTATAGCGGTTGCACTAGTTTGAAGTCCATCCACTAGTGTCTAAGTGTTGCTTACTCTCTGCATCCATGCCAGCATTCATTCTTTCAGGTCTTTATGATAAGAGCTGTTTTCATTGGAGTTAGTAGATATCACATTGTGGTTTTGATTTGCATTCCTTGGATGTCCAGTGACATTGAACATTTTTCATATGTTTATTAGCTATCAGTCTATCTTCTTTGGAAAAGCTTCTGTTCATGTCTTTTACTCACTTTTTAATGGAGTTGATTTTTTCTTGCTGATTTGCTTGAGTTTTTTGTGGATTCTGGTTATTAGCTTTTAATTAGATATATAGCATATGAATATTTTCTTGCATTTAGTAGGCTATTTGTTCTGTTGATTGTTTCTGTGGTTGTGAAGAATACAGTAGAACCTCCATAGTAGACCATATGTCTGCACTGACCACCTTCTTAAGTTGACATAATTTTCACAGACCAGACATGCACCACATGTACTCAGTGGAAGACAGACCTCTATATATTGATGACCTCTGTAAGTTGTATTTTGATCCCGTGGATGGTAACACACAATATTAGTTTGCCCTCTATAACTTGACCAGTTGAGTCAACTCTGCACCAAGGGTAGAAGGTGTGGGTTTTCTTCTTAATGTTATTAATTTTTCTTTAGAATAAGTTATTTTTCTTGTATTTTATCATTACCATGTATTGGATTAACCCTAATGTCCTATTATTTACCATTTCTTGTGGAATATTTCTTTACATGTGAAGAACTGGTCTGAATTGCAGATACACCTTATAATTACTGAAAAATTTTACAATTAATTTAGACATGATGGCCCAAACGAAAGTGCTTAAAGAACTGACATTGAAGGAATAAGTTGATATTCTATATTTTCTAGAACGAAACAAAAGAAATGTGGTGGAAAAATTTGGTGTTAACAAGACCACAGTTAGTAACATTCAACATGTGTACTTGGAGAGATATGATAAGGAACGTAGTGACCTCCAGAAGACAAAAAGAAATACTTCCCTCAGTGAAGTCAATGAAGACACATTAAGCTGGTTAAAACAAATGAGGGCAGGAAACACCCAAATCTCTGGGTTTATGATCCAAGAAACTGCTAAAAAATTCACACAGGAATTCAGGGTGTGGATTTCAAAGAATCAAATTGTTACCTCAAAAAATTTAAACTGAATCACAAGATCTCCCAGAAAGTCTTCTGTGGTGAATACAGTGAAATTGCAGTAGAAGTTGGGAAACAGTTCATCAGAAAGTTCCTGGACTTCACCAGAGGCTTCAAAGATGATGACATATTTAATGCTGACAAGTGTGGACTCTGTCTCAAGGTAATGCCTGATAGGATCCTTGTCATAAAGGGCGACAAATGTAAGAGCAGAAAACTTTCTGAAGGACATTTCACAGTTCTGCTTTGTACTAGCTCAACAGGATAGAAAGTAAAGGCCGTTGGTGTCTGGTAATTGGGTAAAGCCATGCACATTTAAGAACCAGAAGCCCAAAAACCTCCCAATCACTTGGAGTTCAAAAAATTGTGCATGGAGGACTGGTGCCCTATTTGAGGAGTGGGTAAGGGGAATTGCCTGAGAAATGAGGAAGAATAAGTAGTCTATTCTATTGAGAGTAGACAACTGTCCTGCACACCTATAAGTGAAGCATCTCACAAATGTGACACTGAAATTTCTGCCTCCAAACAGAAATCCAACCTCTTGATCAAGTCATCATCAAAATATTTAAAATTCACTGCTAAGCCCAGCTCCTGCAGTCACAGAAGTGACTAAAACACAAACCTGTGGTCTGCCTCTGGAAGCAACTTCATCTGTTGCATCAGTTAATGCTCTGGACCAGTTCTTCCCAGAATAAAGTTCAGCCACAAACAATACAGAAGTGTTTCAAGAAAGTTGGATTTGTCACACCCCTAGAACACAACACAATGTTCTGGTTGTATTAGTCATTTCCCCCACTGGAGAATTCAAATAAGTAGATTTTGAAGGTTGTATTGCAATAGATGAGGAGGCGGCAGCCTGTAGTAAACTGATCCAGAAACAATTTTCCAAGCAATATTGACTGGAGTACAAACCAGTGTTAAAGTACAAAAGCTAGCTGATTAAATGGAAGTGGTTAGTGAGGATGACACAGAAATTACAGAGCAAAAGAAGAGGATGCTGTGGAAAAATGCCCATCTGTGCTGAGTGGTATAACTGTTGTTGAGTGTTTTCTCAACTAATGTTTGTAATAAGAATAAGAAATGAGCCAAGATTGATTTTTTTTTTCAGAGAGAATGTTTAAACCATGCTATTACAGTAAATGCATGGATTTTATATAATACTATATGTATGATCTTACTGTGTTTTGATTGTATATGATTTTGAATGATATTCTCTAATAAAAAGTATACAACAAAGTAAAGTGTATATATAGATATATGTATACATTTATATTTATATATATAGTAGGCCTAGTTGCTTATGTGGACCATCTCCATATGCTGACTGTATTGTTGCAGTATCTTGGGTTGTCAGCTTACAGAGGTTCTTCTGTATTTTTAATTTTAAAAAGTCTCATTTATTTATTTTTGTTGTTGCTATGATTACCCTTGGTGTCTTCTTTCTAAATTCTTTGCCCAGACTATTTTCTGTAAAAATTTTTCTTTTTCTTCTATAATTCTTAGTGTTTCATGTCTTATATTTAAGTCTGTTATGCATCTTGAATTAATTTTTGTGAGTGGTGAGTGATATAGATCCTGTTTCAGTCTTCTAATGTGACTACCTAATTTTCTCAACACAATTTAAGGAATAGGGATTCTTTCCTCAGTGTATATTGCTGTCCACTTTAGTCAAAGATCAGATAGCAATATCAGAATGGCTGTATGTCTGGGGTCTCTGTTCTGTTCCATTTGTCAATGACTCTTTTTTTTTTTTTTTTGTGAAGTACTATGCTGTTTTGGTTACAATAGCTTTGCAATACAGTTTAAAGTCTGATAAAGTAATGTACCCAGATTTATTCCTTTTGCTTAAGGTTGCTGTGGCTACATTGGCTCTTTCCTCATGCCAAAGGAAGCATAGAATTATTTTTTCTAGCATCACAAAAAAATGACTTTGTCATTTTGATGGGGATTCCATTGAATCTGTAAATCACTTTGGGTAATATGGACATTTTAACAATGTTGATTATGCTGTCAATGAGCTTGATCTGTTTTTTCATTTGTTTACAAAATCTACACTTTTCTTTCTCAGTGATTTATAATTATCCTTATAGAGCTCTATCACGCCCTCATCTAAATATTTTCCTAGGTATTTTGTTTTCTTGGTAACTATTGTTAAAGGTCTTGAGTCTTTGATTTGATGCTCAACTTGACTGTTGCTTATTTATAGGAATGCTACATTGATTTTATAACCTGGGGCTTTGCTGAATTTATCAATTACAGGAGTCTCTTGGCAGAATCTTTGGCTTTTTCTAGATATAAGCTCATATCATCAGCAAAGACTGATAGTTTGACCTCCTCTTTCTCCATTTGGATGCTATTGATTTCCTTCTCTTACCTGATTGATCTGGCTACAACGCCCAGTGTTACATTGAATAGATGTTTTGAAAACAGTGGCTCTTTTTGTCTTATTTCAGTTCTGAATGGAAATGTTTTCAACTTTTCCCCATTCACTATGATATTTGCTGTGAGTTGTAATATATGGCTTCTATAAAGAGTTTTTATAGTAAAAGGATGCTGGATTTTATCAAATGCTTTTTCTGCATCTAGTGAGATGATCTTATGATCTTTGTTTTTGCTTCTGTATATGTGGCAAATCACATATGGATTTACATATGTTGAATCATCATTGCATTCATAGAATGAAGCCCTCTTGGAGCTTCATAAAGGAGATATTACAACTGATACCACAGAAATACAAAATCATTTGTGAATGATATAAAATATAAAAATCTCTATGAACATACACTGAATGAAATATATTGAGGAAATGGACAACCAAGAAAAAATAAGTAAAATTTGAACAAAATTAAAAGCAACAAAATTCCTGAACAAAATTAAAAGCAACAAAATTTCGGAAGCAGGAATAAAAACATCTCCTAACAAAATAAAGCACCAGACCAGATGATTTTACAGCCAAATTTTATCAGACCTACCAAGAAGAATTTTTACCCTTATTGAACAAATTATCTCATAACATCAAGATGAAGGCAATTCTCCCCAACTCATTCTATATGACCAGTATCACCTTGATACCAAAGCCAGGAAAGGCAACAACAACTATGGACCAGAACACCTCACGAAAATAGATACATAATCCCAAATAAAATTCTAGGAAATCAAATTCAGCAGCAGATCAAAAAAAAAAAAAAAAAGAAAGAAAGAAAGAAAGAAAACAATAATTCACACTCTGGGATCATGTATATGATCTTTTCCGGGCATTTTCCTCTTCCTGGAACACTCTTTTTCTTGGTCATTTTCATATTGTGCCAGCTGCTTTTTCAAGAGTCTGGTGAACCACTTATTCAGGGAGGTGTTCTCAGTGCTCTACAGAACCCTGCAACCAGGCACCAGTCATCACAAGACAGGGCCACATATCTTTCTTGCTAGTCCCAGTGGCCTGATTAATGCCACATAAGAATGGCTGATCTGCAAATATCTACTGAGTGTAAGAATGATTCTGTTCTTTATTTTTACAGATCATTCAGACAAGAGAATTATGAGCTGTTTCTTTTTCCTTGGATATCAGGCGAAATTCTATGACTCATAAGACAAAAGCATAAATTATTATGTTTGCAAGTTGTCTCTGCTTTATCTGACTTTTAAATGTTATTCATATTTAGTATATTTGCCAGGTAAAATATTTTTCAATAAGGGAAGCTGTTGATCAAAAGCAAAACTGCTCCCAATAGGCCCATACAACAAAAATCCATTCAGATTGAATTCAACACTGACATCAAAGTAATCTCAATATCCAAACCACTTCATTACTTACATTTCCAATAATTCTGTTTAAATCATTTACTTAGAATTGAATCAATACTTGTTTAGTGGCCAGGTGCAGTGACTCACATTTGTAATCCTAGCATTCTGAGAGGCCAAGGCAGATAGATTGCTTGACCTTAGGAGTTTGAGACCAGTGTGAGCAAAGTGAGACCCCTGCCCTTCTAAAAATAGCCAGGCATTGTGATGGGAATCTGTAGTCCCCACTACCCAGGAGGCGGAGATGGGACGATTGCTTGAGCCCAAGAGTTTGAGATTGCTGTGAGCTATGATGCCATAGCACTCTACCAAGGGTGATTGAGTGAGACTCTGTCTCAAAAACAAACAACAACAACAACAAAAAAAAAAACTAGTTTTCAGTAAATTAAAATTTAAATATATTAGAAAAAAACGTGTACCAGGAAGAACAGAGTTATTTAATTGTAGTTTAAACAATTTAAGTTAGTCACATATGATTTTTTTCTGATAAAAATGTTGTTTAAAATCATCATCATCACTTTATATATATTTATCAAAGGCATCCCATCTATAAGGAATTGTGCTTCACAGTGATTTTATATTTAACTAAGGAATGAAAATATCCCTTTTCTTTCTGTGTCTATATTAAAACACAAATAACAGATATTAAGCAAGTAATATTTCTGAAGAACTAGCAAAAGAGATGAGAGCAGAGTGGCAGAGAGAGGAAAGAACATGATGAGCCCCACAGGTCACATTTAGTACTTTGATGTTTATTCTCTAAGTCAGTGGTTCTCAACCTTCCTAATGCCTCGACCCTTTAATAAGATAATATTATCACTACAGGTACTCATATGTGAGCGTATCTGCATGTGGGAAGACCCCCCTGGAGATGAATAGAGGAGCAGTGTCTTTCAATGGTCTTAGGCAGCCCCTATGAAAGGGTCATTCGACCCCCAAAAGGGTCATGACCCACAGGTTAAGAATTGTTGCTCTAAGTGGTGAAAAGAACTGAATGAGTTTGAATGGAAAAGGAATTAACAATATTATCACATGATTTGGATTTTTAAGAGATTGCTTTATAGAATGCATTGCTATGTGACGGATAGGATGTAAGAGACTAGTACAGGGGTTTCCCAGTAGTTGAGGAAAACTAGGAAGAGGGTAGAAGAAAACTGAGCAGAGGTGGTGGAGGTGGTGGGGAGGAGGCAGAGTGTCTGAGACCTATAATAGAGCTAAAATCCAGAAGCCTGTGTGAAGAATTCAATGAAGAGGCTAAAGCTGGAGATGATGGAAAAGGAAGTACAAAGAATACTTCTCTCTTTTGGCATGTGTAAGTGGGTCTGCTGATTTCGTTCACAGAGATGGTAATGACAACCAATATTTTAACCACAGAATTCAGTAATTCATTAATTCTCTTAATAATAGTCTCTTCAGTCATGTAGGCCTCTGACAGCACCAGGCTCTGAGTGGCACTCAGACAAGAAAAGAGTTCTAATTTTATTTTGTTTTTAATTTATTGACTTGTCTTTGGTCATTATAGTCACACACTACATTTTTATTTGTATGTTGATTAATTTGGAGAGAGGTATTTCCACATGTCTTTTGTCTTTCTCTATTCCCTTTTTTCTCACATAAGAAATATACATAGCTCTTCTTTGGTTTTATCAAAATAAGTAATATATTTATTATGTAAGGGTCCAGAAAGTAGTAGCTTATTATATACTATTTATAAAAAGAAATACTATTGAATCATTCAATGATGTTACAGAAGATGAACATGTATATGATCATGTATGATCATACATGTATGGGAAATGTTAAAAATTAATTTTTAAATAAACAAAACAGGGGTGGCAACTGTGGCTCAGTGAGTACAGCACCGGTCCCATATACTGAGGGTGGCAGGTTAAAACCTAGCCCCGGCCAAACTGCAACAAAAAATAGCCAAGTGTTGTGGTGGGCGCCTGTGGTCCCAGCTACTCAGGAGGCTGAGGCAAGAGAATCTACTAAGCCCAAGAGCTGGAGGTTGCTGTGAGCTATGATGCCATAGCACTCTACTGAGGGTGACAAAGTGAGACTCTATGTCTCTAAAAAAAAAAAAATACATAAATAAATAAAACAGATTATAAAATAAAATTCCTCAGATAATCTTTTTGTTGTTGTTGTAGTGAAAAATATTCTTCATAGATATAGAACAAAATGTTTAAAGTGCTTATTTCTAGGTAATAGAAACCTAATAGAATCATTTTTGCTTTCTTTGATTTTTTTTAATGAAATAAAAACCTCAGTTAATAAATAGTACTTAAAATTAAGCAAAAACATTAAAGTGCACCATCAAAATCTGTAGGAAGGCCTGAGGCTCTGACACCCAGTTATAATGGACAGGCTGCTTACTGATGCACCGGTGGGTGGGGAGACTATCCTCACCATGGGCCTAGTATGGAAGATAGCACCTGGGCTAAAGTGTATCCTCAGTAAACATTTGCTGAGTGGATGGGGAATGTTTGCAGTTTACACACGAATGTCATGAAGATAAACCAATGAGGTAGTAAATGAAAAGTAATAAAATCTTGCTTGTGGTGAACTCAAGAAGCAAATTGCACAGTCCCAGGGCAGTTTGTCTCTAACAAGCTAGCTGATGTACTTTGTGGACATCTAGGAGAAATTGTGCTTTCAGTTTTTGAGCCTCAAACTCCAGAAATCTGACCCAGATATTCACTGATATTCCACAAATCATGCAGAGTCAAAGAATAGTGTGAAATGTTTTGGAAATTCAGAAATTAACATTTTTCACCTCTTTTCTGGTCTGTTTGTTTTTAGTCAAATTGAGTGAAGATCTCGGTAAGTTCTGTGTTTCTCTTCTATGCTAAATTGAAAATTAAGCCTGTGTCCACTCAGAATACTTATCTCTCTCTGTGATTGGTTGCAGATTCAAGAAGCTTCCTAGGAGCAGAGGGTAAGTCAAGTCAAGATTCTCATTTTAGACATGATGCACACCATTACCTACAAGAAACCCTGCCCAGCCATGCATTTAACCATGAATGTCTCTCTTTATTTGTAGGTCTCAACAGTGCTTGAAGATTTTCAGGTAAATGCAAAGTGAATAATGTGTTATGTAGTTAAGGATGACTTGACACTTGTTATCTAATCTCTCTGGAATTCTATGGTGAAAGAAAAAGGTCTTGCCCAAATAATCTCTGAGACATTTTTGAACTCAGAAAATCATTTGGGGGAAATGGAGGAAATAGTATTAAAACAGACTTCCTCAAATGAATGCACAAAGTATGCACAGAATAGATACAACAGGATCATCTTATTCTAAAATGTGGGTTCTGAAACAGTCAGAAATGAGTCCTTCTTCTAATTCTAATCCCATCAGTACCACAACTATAAGACTTTACAGAGTAAAAAATGATTCATAACATATGGAATTTGCTTTCTTTTCTTTCTCCTTTCCTTGACACCTTGAGTCTTCTATGTCTATCACATAATTATCATCTGTATAAACATGTGCTAAAGTTTCTACTATCTGGAATAAAAAGTAAAGAACAGCCACCTCTTTTGATCTAATTTCTTCATGTGACTGCCATCCCCTTTACCTTTTCTGTACAGCAAAACCTCACTTAATAGTTATGTATCCTAACTAACTCTCTTTAATTTTTATCATCCCATTTCTATCTCTGCTAGATAAAGACTTAAACCCTAAAAATAATCTTCATGGGTCTGACTTGTTGCCTTTCTAACTACATCTCCTTCCTCTCCCCTTTCTTACTCTCCTTCAGCTTCACTGGCTGGTTTCTTGCACTCTGAATGTACTTAACATGTTCCTGACTCTGCTTTGCACACAACACCGTCTCCCTGATGTTTCTCTATCCTTCTGTTATATTTTTCACTCTACACGGTGGTCATCATACTAAGTATTCTTAGTACACACAGTGAGAACATATTTTATGATGTGGAGTTGTGGGCCATTAGTATAAAGCAGTGTCTGTGACCTTGGAAACTCTGACATACTGTGAATCAGTTTCACAGATGAAATGAATTGTTGATGTTTTTCTGCAATAAAATAATTCCAATTTGTGATTGGAATAGTATCATGGGCAATGCCATAGATCTGATATATGTCTTATCTCTGTATTTATGAGAAGGAATATTGAATTTCATCTACTTTGTTCCTTATCCCTGCTTTGACCCCTCTCTTAGAAGATGAAAGATCTTAACTACAGTTAATAGGTCTACTTTCTTCTTCTGCAGAAGACATGAAACCTCATGGTGCCACTGCTCACCTTTACCTTGCTGTTTCACAAGATGGGAAATATGTAAAATCCCTTTAGAAAACTAACACAACCTTTTTGGAAGGAAGTATGGAGAAACCTCAAAGCACTCAAGCTAGACCTCCCATTTGATCCTGCAATCCCATTACTGGGCATCTACCCAGAAGGAAAAAAATCCTTTTATGAATCCCCAACAATTAAAAAAATAAAAAATTAAAAAAAGACTAAAAATCAGACTGAAACTGGACTCATATCTTTACTCTCAATGGATAAAAGACTTAAATTTAAGACATGAAACTATAAAGACTCTTGGGGAGAGTGCAGGGTCCTTCTCATAATAAACTGCTTTTGAGTGTGACTCTTGGTTTCAGTCACTCATCATTTAAGTTATCTAATTGTACACTAAACCATGGTAAAGAAGGCAGGTTCTATACGTGTTTTACCACAATAAAAATATTGGCAAAAAAAAAGTGTAAAGAATTATAAACTAGGTAACTCGGAAAGAAAGACAGGTCACTATGGTCACTGTATGTACCATGGAGACGGCACCTGCAGGAAACATCTACCACCCCAAGGGCAAGCAGAGGTTGGAGGTTGGAGGGACCTCTGGACCCTGCAGAGCTGGACCTCAGAACTCTGCTCCCTCTAGGGTGTCTAAGTTATACTGTAAGTTAAAGAAGACGCCCCTGCCCTGCTCTTTAACTCCCTAATGAATCATTGCTTTGAACAATAAATATGATATAGCCTTTTTCATCCATTTTTCATATTTTGCTTTGAATTCCATTATTTATCATTTTAATATATTTATACCTGATGGCAGGGCGGGGGGAGAGCATGTATAATGTACCACCAGACCTGTTTATCCCCCAATCCATCATGACAACACATGTGATTTTTCTTCTTAGCACAAAGAACCATTCTTATCATCACCAGCATGTTCTTTTTATTCCGATAAAATTTAAATATACCAGCATGATGGCATGCATAGTGTTATAATATCAAAACTATTTTCTCACAGTGGATGAGATCCTATATGTTTCCATGTCTGTCCTTCTATCCCCCCTGCAGGGGGCACTGGTATGTAAACTGCCACATTGTTTCCCAAGGAACTGACAGATATTGAGACAAATGAGAGGACCACAAGACTGTGGGAGTCCTTGTTAGAAGATTCAGCAGCAAAGCAGGGCTGAATGGAGGGTGAAGTTGCCCTGTTGTGCAGCGGTACCGGAGGCCTCACAAATACCATGGGAGACCTGGAGATGAGAACACCTACAGGCTTGCCCCAAATCATGACAAAAAGGCAGGTCTTTGTATCCAGTTGGTGGTTGCAGGCTGCCCTCTGAGAAGGGCATAAAATCAGATATAGCAGCCTCTGCATTTCAGTGAAGTGTTGTGAGCCATCAGATACTAGCAAATGGGTGTTTTGGCCTCAGGAGGGAGCCTGGGCAGACCATCAATATATCCACTAGCCATAACAATTCACTGGTTTTTTATTACTTTATAGACGCAGGCCACTCCCACAAGGATTTTAGGAAACTATTGTGGGATGGATGTTTTAAAATTTGAGTCAATGGCTAGGCACGGTGGCTCATGCCTATAATCCCAGCACTATGGGAAGCCAACTGAGGAGTTCAAGACCAGCCTGAGAAAAGTGAGATCCCATCTCTACTAAAATTAGAAAAACTAGCCAAGCATGGTGGTGGGCAACTGTATTCCTAGCTACTTCGGTGGCTGAGACAAGAGGACCTCTTGAACCCAAGACTATGAGGTTGTTGTGAGCTATGATGCCATAGCATTCTACTCCCAGTGTGACAAAGTAAAACTCTCAAAAAAATAAATTAATAAAAATAAAATAAAATAAAACTTGAGTCAAGGTACATGGGCTGGAGGGTCAAAATGCACTTGCACCTGAAGCTCAGGGGTCTGTGTTGGACATATCAGAAGTCTCTGAAAAGACTGCACACAGCCACGACTCCATGGTAGTAGAGGAGACCAGAACTTCCATTCCTGGCAGCACATCTCTGCAGATCTTCCGATGATGGAATATGTTATTAGCCAAAATAACTTCCTCTTTCACGCAGGTTTCCACAGTGACCCCCATCAACTCTTGCTCTTTCAGTCTTTTCTTTGCACAACGATGGGATTTGCAAATCCAAAATATACCATGTCATTGATGATTTCTCTTAGTGCAAATTCAAAAAACCCTATAGAGCTTTTAATGACATGTATAGACTAGCCTTTGTCTTTCTCTCCAAACTCCATATCCCCAGCTTTCTCCTTCCTTCCTCCATATCCCCAGTTCCTCAGCTTTCTCTTGTCATTCATGCCATGCTGTCTGCCTGGACAACTATTCCACTTATGTTCTCCTCATCCTTAAAATGTATATTACAGTACTTACATAATCGTAGAGCAGTTTCCTAACCCCCAATCTTGATTCAGACCTTATTGTTCTATGTTCATGCACTAGTTTGCACTTTATTGTTTCATAATGATCATCACAAATAGAAATAAATCTGTTATTCCTTTATGATTCACCACATTTTTCCCTTCCCTTATAGACTGGAGCCTCCACTGAGGCAAATGCTTGGTCCTTTCCCTCTGACATATGTATGTATATATGTAATAGGCTATTTTTACTGCTTGGTCCTTTATATCCTTGTGTCTCCATGATCACATTAATGTACACAGCTATGATTTATAATAAAAAAATAAAAATAAAAATAAAAAATAAAAAAGTTCCCTGATTATGGCTCGGCTCAAGCGGCTAAGGCGCCAGCCACATACACCAGAGCTGGTGGGTTGGAATCCAGCCCAGGCCTGCCAAATAACAATGACAACTACAACCAAAAAATAGCCGGGTGTTGTGGTTGGCACCTGCGGTTCCTACTTGGGAGACTGAGGCAAGAGAATCGCTTAAAACCCAAGAGTTGGAGGTTGCTGTGAGCAGTGATGCCACAGCACTGCCATTGCCACAGGGTGACAGCTTGAGGCTCTGTCCTCCCAAAATAAAAATAAATAAAAATATATTTCCCTGATTATGAACCTTTAATTTAAAATAATCTTTATAACAAGGAATCACATTTTGGGGTGAAATTCTCTTAGCTCCTTCACCCTCCCTCTGCCTTCCTGATGGTGGGACAGGGACTTACAAAGACAAAAGGTCTTCCCACCTTCCTCTCTGCCTTTCCCACCTTGAGGACAGGTTCTTTCATGACCTTGCTCATCAGCTCAAAGACAGCAGTACCAGATTCAGGAAGGGGCTTGCAGTTCCTCTGAATTTACCTTCCCACCATCTATCCACTTTCAAAAGCCTGAAGGTACTCTTTACTTTGTTTTGTCACTGCATGGACTTACAGTTCTTTGTTAAAATACTATGTAAGCAAGGCCCCTGAGCCACTGCTTCCAGAGAGTTGCTTTCCTGAGGCAGTTGCTTTCTCCAGTGGCATGATGAACATGACAAGTATAAATAAAAATGCATATTTTTATCATGTTAGTCTGTGTTTCATTACTAGTAATACGTTTCAGCAATGAATTTATTGAGAAAATAAATTTTTTTTCTCCCCTTCACAGGTATTATGTCCTCTTCATCCCAAGCCCCATTCTGCTGAACAATTTCCATGGCATCCCACCTGGCTGGTTTTCTCTCCATTTGCAAAAGACAAAACAGAGAAGAATAGGTCTGGATGCTCTTCTGTTTTCCAAATACCGCCTGCACTCCCCACTTGGAGGGTGCGGTCTCTCTCAGTCACCCCTGTTCCTCTGCTTCCTTGCTCACTTGAATCCCCTGCAATCAGGATTTTTCTCTCACTGCTTCCCCAAAACTGCTCTGTCATGTCCTCGTGGCCTTCCAACCATCTGTCCTCATTCCTAATCACCTTAATCTGTCAGCAGCATCACATAGTTGATCCCTCCCTCCTCCTGGATTGACTCTTGTCACTAAACATCCACCACTCTGATACATACATGCTTTCTGAGTTCAACCACAACCCTGGCTTTTCACATTTGTGTAGCCTCAGGCTGAGCATCTCTTGAGCCTCTGGCAGCTCCTTCACAGTTTCAGGCAGTCTCTTGACTTTAACTGTGTTGTCAACCCTCAAATTTGTGTATCAAGCTTGAAAATCAGCTGTGTGCAAAAAATTGTCCGTTTGAAATGTGCATGCCCTCATGTAGCCAGCACGTGAAATTTAATGCGACCCAACTTACCCCACCAGCATTCCTGACTTACCCACCAACTTTATAAAGTAGGCAAGTTGGTTAGACATGAGCAGGAGGGGTGGCAAGCAACCCCAGGGCATAAAAAAAGCCCACAAAACTTTCTTGAGAAACTTTTTTTGAACAAGAGGGGGGGGTGGACAAACAGCCTGAGTGCAGATACGCATGAGATCCCAGTATACCAAGAAGGAAGCTGAGATAGAGACAGACACTCCAGTGGGCACCTCAGATGGCAGGGTCCTTCCTCACCAGGTGCAAATGATCAAAACAAGGGGTCTCCCCTGTGGAAGGCATTTCCTCTTCTTCCTAGCTTCCAGGAACATTGTTTTGCTTTTCTTCTACTTCCACTTTGTTGGCCTTTTCTACTTTTTGCCTTGTCACCCACTATAGTTCTTACAGGCTGGTACACAAGAACCAAGAGGGATTTGGGACCTGGCCGTGTCAAATTTTCCTTAGTGTAGTCTCTCCATCCATCCTTCCACTTGCCCTGGCTGGAAACCTTCATTTGACTTTTATCCCTTTCAGTCCCCATATCTGACTTACTTTTCAGCAAAATCATCTGACTCTCCCTGAAAATCTATCCAGAATCTAATGCAATTATTCTTCATCACCAGCATTGTTTGTTCCTGCTCAGGAACAAACAAAAATTGCTGCTATCTTTCACCCAGATTGTTGTAACGGTCTCTGTGCAGCCCATCCATGTCCTCTCTGCCCTACTCAACAAAGCTGCCAAAGTGAAATTGTTAGAAAATATAGCAGTTTACACATGGAACACAGATGTACCGTGAATTTTTCCTTTAAGGGAACACAACACTGTGATCCAACAACCAGCAGATTCACCTCTGCTGATTTTTAACTAATAGGATCAATTACTCTGCTAGCTTGCTGCTGTTGTTTTCTATCTCTGCTGTAGTTGATTGATTTTTGCTTTGTGCTGTGTTCTCTCATGCTTGGGCAAAATCATTGAGATTATTATCATCAATAATGATAATGATAAGAAAATGTTTGTACTTGCTACCAGGAACACAGTACTGGGTGTGTCACATATATTGAACTGTATAGTACTTGATTTCCTAAATAAAGATAAGAAAGAAAAAGAAAAGTTAAAGCCTTGGTGGTTTTCCCAGCCCCGCTGTTATTCTCCTCCCATTTGTTTCCAACCTCTTTGTCTACTTACCCCCTGTCCACTCTGTGCCCAACACTCTGGCTCCTTAGAATTCTTCAGACTGTCTAGGAATTCAGTTCTATTCTGCTTAGCACATTTGTAACTGTCTCCATGAACATTATGTATTTTTTATAAACTCCTCCCTTCACCGACTACTTGAATGGTGGATTTGCTGCAGACACAAGAGTCCAGATTAATAGAAGAAGGCTTTAGGAAAATACACATACATTGGTTCAAAAAAAGGAAGAACATTCTAAAACTCAGGCTTGAAGTTGTTTGGAATATTATCACTTGGTTAGAGATTATACACATACAAGGGAATCATGCTTTGATAGGTGAAGTAGCCATCCATGTGTTTTCTAAACTTTAATTCAAGGCCAGGCTCTGTGGCTCATGCCTGTAATCTTAACAATCTAGGAAGACAAGGAGGGTGGATCGCTTAAACTCAGGAAATCAAGACCAGCTTGAGCAAGAGCGAGACCCCATCTCTACTAAAAATAGAAAAACTAGCAGGGACTTGTGGTGGGCACCTGTAGTCCCAGCTACTTGGAAGACTGAAGCAAGAGGATTGCTTAAGTCCAGGAGTTTGAGGTTGCTGGGAGCTACAATGTCACAGCACTCTACCCAGGGTGACAGAGTGAGACTCTGTCTTAAAATAATAAAAAATTAAATTTAATTCAAAGATTTTGTAGGTAAAAATTATTTTGAACTAACTTAGGGTCATAGCTTGTTAACAAAATATAAATTCATTTCTTTTTCAGTATAAGTATTGCCTCTGTCCAGGGACAAAGAGGAATGAATTTTCCAAGATGCCTTAATGAAGGCTTTACTTCCAAAAAGCTACCAACTCTTTCAAAACCCACTCAAATAATACATCATTGCTTACATATGGTGATGATTTGGTATATGAGAGAGTGAGTAACCTACAGAGTCCAAGAATTCTAAACCAACAATCTAAATGTTTGGAAGAGTTATTATCAAATATATTATCTTTATTTTAAATTTCATAGAAAGTAAGAATGGATATTACTCAAACCTTATATCTCATTGCTTGCTGTGTTCTCCATGTATTTACATGGTGTGAATTGGGGCCATTTACATGGGGGCATTATTAATAATACTTTTCAATGTATTTCCAGTAAATTGACAGGTGATTTAGTACTTCTTAGAATTTATCAATGTCCAAGGGTGATCTTGGGCAAAATGATTGTTTTTAATTTAGAACCAATCTCTGGACTCAAGATACTGTTGAATTGTTTGAAACAACAAGCCACAAAACCAAATAACCAATCTAGCAATATATAATTATTCTTTTCAAGTCAGACACATATTAAAATTGGCAGATAATTTGTTACTATCTTCATAAGCGTCCTTCAGAATTGTAGAGAAATCCCTCACCTGTGAATATTGTCAAGTTGAACACACAATGGAGATAAGGAAGCTGCAGAACAGTTAACACCTGCAGACAATTGAACAAAATGTCTCCCCAGATTTGCCTTGCCGTATCTTTCTTCCAGGTGCATTTTGTGATTGGGTAGCTGAAGGTTTGGATGAGCAATTTTTGTGTACCTATCAGGTTCCAGACACTCCATGTATAAAATCCCATATAAGCCTTATAAAAGAACCATTTTAACACACAAAGCACAGGCAGAGAGGCTGACGTAAGTCCAGAATCATAGGTCTATTTCAGCTTCAAACCCATTGTCTTTCACCTTAATTCACTGCTTTCAGGACAGTTATAGAAACTGCAGGTGTTGTATTAGTAGAGTCAAACTGCGGGACATCAAAGGAAATAGGAAAATGTTAGTTATAGGAATGATGAAAGGTTTCTGGCCCTGTAACTCAGGAGATCTTGACAGAAACAGATGAGGAAGAGACCTGATACCTGAGTTGAAGAGAACTCCCTCCACCTACCTAGCTTGTAAGGTGGGGCCAGGGGGAGGTGGTTGCCCAGGAAAGCAGGAGGTGAGGAGAGTACTGGGCATGTAGCAACTTGGGCTGATATTCTTACCAGCATATTCATCTAGAAGACCTGCTTTAAGATAAATTTTATGTCAACAATTTTTTTTTTTTTTTTTTTTAATTCTCATTTCTAAAAGACCCAACTCAGACTGGGTGCAGTGGCTCACACCTGTAATCCTAGTACTCTAGGAGCCCAAAGTGGGTGGATCTCAGGGGTTAGCAGGAGCCTGAGCAAGAGCCAGTCCCTGTCTCTACTAAATAAACAGAAAAACTAGCCAGACTTTGTGGTGAGTGCCTATAGTCCCACTTATAGGGAAGATGAAGCAAGAGGATTTCTTGAGCCCAAGAGTTTGAGGTTGCTGTGAGCTATAATGCCACAGCATTCTACCCAGGACTATAGAGTGAGAATCTATCTCATAAAATTAAATTGAATTAAAGTAAAATAAAATAAAAACCCCACTCAAAATCATATTGTTTTTTACTTCCGCATTTTGAAAAATTTGTTCTTTTTTAATATAAAATTGAGGTTAAACTTTGCAATTTTTAGAATGCTTTGCCTCTTTTTGTATGCACTATTGGAACCTCACCCTCTTCAAATATCACCGTGAATTTTTTTTTCTGGTTTTTCTTCCACCTTGCCACCATTTAATACAATAAATATGCCTCTCATTTTTCTTTAAATCTTATACAAAGCAGAAAACAATACTCCTTCATGAATCTCACTTTTGTTTTTTCTTTTTTTTTTCCTGTCATGGCATAGTGTAGTGTTTGTAGAAGAACCTTGAATTTACAGACATTCTTATCACAGGGATATATATACAAGGACTAGGTGCCAGTACATAGTTTCAAATCAACTTGGTTTACTACACTAGCACAATATGAAACACTGGATCTATATACTAAGTCACTCACTGTGGGGGTGCGGAGGTCCATGTACTGGGAAAAATGCTCCTGTGCCTTTCTCCTGTGCATTTGACAGAGACTAGAGACAGAATAGGGGTGTTGAGATATCCCTGAAAACTCACTGGAGAACTTTTGATAGGCTTTCCTTGCGGGAGAGGCCAGAGAAGCCTAGGATGTGTGTTTTTACATTTATTAATTAGAACAATGGAATCCATGCATTGAATGACTTGTGGAGTCTGAGCTGCCTCTAAAGTTGGCAGAAACCCTCACAATTTTGCTATCTCACCCCACCCAACTCCAGCCACCCTAGAGAATACCACAGGATAGACAGACTTCCTAACTCACAGTGACCCCCAGGGCTTCATGCAGACAACTCCCGGGAGAAAGAACAGCAAGATCTAGATATCATATCCACTGATGACAACCATAAAAGTCTGGCACTGATGCTCACTGCCCAACAATAAAAATTAAACTTTTTAGCATAGCGTGCAAAGCTAGCCATTATCTGGTCTCCCTCAATTGACATCTAACCATGGGCAGTTCTAAGACACATCGAGGCCTTTCATCCTCTGCTGAACTTTGCATGTGCTATTTTCTTCGACCTGATTCTTTTAGAACTATAGAGGTAGCCAGGGAATCTCAGGCCTCCTGAGGACTAAATTCCAACAGAAGTCTATTGGTGAATTTTCCTAGACCTCTCTCCACCATGCTTATATGTGTCTTCATTCTGCTTCTTCCCTGGTACTTGTAACTGGTAATACATGTACAGGTCACCTCTGCATTACTATTGTGCCCATGAGCCATTTCTTTCTTTCAGCAGGACATGAGCTCCAGGCTCCTCTTCTTCTTCTTCTTTTATTTATTTATTTTTTTTTTTTTTAAAGTGTTTTTTTTTTTTTTTTTTTTCGTAGAGACAGTCTAACTTTATCAACCTTGGTAGAGTGCCTTTGCGTCACACAGCTCACAGTAACCTCCAACTCCCAGGCTTAGGTGATTCCTTTGCCTCAGCCTCCCAAGTGCTGGGACTACAGGCACCACCACAACACCCAGCTATTTTCTTGTTGCAGTTCGGCCAAAGCTGGGTTTGAACCCACCACCCTCGGTATATGGGGCCAGTGCGTTACCAGCTGAGCCATAGGCTTCTCTTCTTAAATGGCTCTGTGTCTTTCACCCCATACCTGATTTCTGGCTCCTAAAACTGTCTACAAAGCAAGTAAATAGATAACTGTGGCCAGCCTGCAGAGCACACCAGGAACATCCTCCAACACTAGACCTAGAATGATAGACAAGATCTATTACTATGTTTGCTCTTGTCTCAAATTTCCCATGTCTAAAATACACTGGGGTTTATGCCACTTCTTTCAGAGAGTATGAATATTAGTTGGGACATGGCATTATTAATTTATTACTATAATAAATTAAAAGCAGGCCTATTGTGAAGGGACTTTGGAATAAAAATAATAACAGGAAACATTTTTTTCCTGAATCAATCAAACTATGTTAAAAATGTAAATCACTCTTTTAAAACATTATTATATATACATATATATCTGTTAAAATGCATAGTGCTACTCAGATCTTTTGTACATAGAAAGCAGGATAAGGTCCAGAATTTATTTCTCTGTATTACTTTCTTGTAGGCCTCTTGGTCCCCTCTCACTGTCATAAGTCACCAGGAGCTGTCACTGCACTTTCACTCTGAATTCCTCCCATGGAAGCACAGAGGTGCACTAAGCCCAGTGCCCCTTTATCCAGTAGAGAAAACAGGCCATGCCCATGGGGAACATTAGATAATGTTAGTTCAACCTTACTTCAGTATAGTCTGTGGAGAAAAAAGAAAACAATAATTGCAGGTTGTACCCTTCCCACACATCAATAGTTGGATGGCTACTACTGATGTTGCAAGAAAATAGTGATTTAAAACAGACAGACACTTAGACCAAAAATATAGAGGAAGGAACCTTTAATTGCCAGTGAGAACTCAGGTGTTTCAATGCACAAAATACTGAGTTCTGGGGAACAGTTCTTTCCAGACTCTTGTAAACCTTTTTTTCTTCAGCTCAATATCAGTTACTTAGTTATATTTACAGATGTTAAATCAAAAGAAAAGTTTTTAATTAGCAGGAAAAATCACTAAGAATACAAAGAGTTAATGATTATATTTCTCAAGAAACCAGGGTGTTGTTATTAGTTACAGAGTCTCTTTTTTTTCTTTTCAAGGTTATTTTAGCTCAGGGTAAAGTTTGTTCTTATCTTTGGAGGAGGAGTTCTTCGGCAGCTGCCTGTTGCTTTCTCAGGATCATTAAGAAGTACGGGATTTATTTCTCTTTCCTCACTGAAAAACCAGATATTAATAAATGTTGGTGAGGACGTGGAGAAATTGAATTGTAGACTTAAAAATGGTTAAGATGTTGACTTCTTTGGTTATGTGCATCTTATCACAATTTTTTTTAATGGGAGAAAAAAGTGCAGAATATAATTACTAAAATTGCTAAAAACAGGGCTTTTTGAAAACCACAAGCAGAGAGGAAAATGCTGAGTCATTGGCTGTTGCTTTTGAGGTTTACACAGACTTCTTTTTTTTCTCCATTTTGAAGTGGACTGAGTTTCTGGTTGTGAGTCTGGGAGATTGTGAATCCCCAAAACTGAGCAAAGGGTGTGGCCATAGAGAGCTGAGAGCCTCTGTGAAAAGGGTTCAAGGTAGGGAAAAAAATATTGCTTCCTAAAAGAACAGTTTCAGGAATCCAAAGCCACAATGCCAGAGAAGTTATGAACAAGAGCAGGGAGGAACTGTCAGAGGATGGTAGCTTCCATATTTCAATGCATTCATAGGATGCCAGAGAAGGCAGGACACAAATGGAGAGGAATATTAGAGAAGGATGGTGGAGAGGCAGGTGCTTAGCTGGAAAATTTGGAACTCAGCAATCTGTAAGAATCAGAGGGTGGAGGCAGGCTAAGGATTAAGGAGCAGGGTGATCAGAACGTGATTATATCAGCATAAATAAAAAGGTACATTATTCACTCCTAAAAGAAAGATACGAGAAAGTATAAATTTAAGTTAGATCATCGCTATTAAACAAGAAAGTTCTTGTTTACTTTCTTGTGAACAAGAAAGTTCACTGCACACAGGATATGTAAAGACAGTGCAGTGACATCTACTTGCTGTATGGATGTGCTGTTAGGGAAAAGTATTTTTCTAGGAACAGTGGTACAGGCCTTGTCCCTGACCTATCAGCGTAAGAGACAGAAAAGCGTAATGTGAGCAACTCTGAAACTAATGAGAGGAGAAGTGAGCTCACTTCTTCCACCTCACTTTCTCGGAAAACACTACAACCCCCACACCATGACTTTTCCTTTTCTTCCTAAGAAGTCCTAGGAAGTCTGAATTCATGTGATCCTGGTTACCAGTTTTCCCATACATATGAGAAAATATATTGCTTTATTATGTCTCAAGATAAAGGCTTGTAACATTATGTAAAATGAAGAGAAAAGGAAAAATAAGGATCTCACATTTAACGAAGTTATCAGAATCAGTACCATTTATCATAGAGCTAAGGGAGGAGAGAATTTCAAAGGTGATCATACTATGTTAAATGTGAGATCCTTATTTTTCATTTTGGCACTGAAAGTACCTACCAAATGGCGTAAGCTCTCTTTAATGGGAAAAAAAAATACTTATTTAAAACCATAAAACAGATAACAAGGACTTGTGAGGTATGTCAGAGAAATGGTCCTTCAAATCACCATGTAGCTCCCCCGGCTATACAGAAACAAGATAAATATCCAGGTGAACATTGGCAAATGGATTTCACTCATTTCACTCTCCCTAAAGTACATGGTATGCAATATTTACTGGTATCTATAGATACATTTACCAATTGGGTTGAGGCATTCCTTTGCAGGACAGAAAAGGCCAAGGAAGTGGTAAAGGCTTTAGTACATGAGTACATGAGTTTGCAAAGTGATAATAGGCCAGCCTTCAAAGCAGCTGTTACACAGGGAATATCTAAAGCCCTGGGCATAAAATGTCATCTACACTTCCCTTAGAGGCCCCAATCTTTTGGGATGGTAGAAAAAAATGAATGATAAAATTAAAAGACAGTTACGAAAGCTAACTCAAGAGACTCATCTCCACTGAACTAAATTACTTTCCATTGTTCTCCTTAGAATAAGAAATTTACTTCAGGAACTCGGTTATAGCCCATTTGAATTATTATAAGGAAGACCCTTTTTAACTAATGATTAATTATTACATCAAGAAACTACAGAAATAGAAAAACACATTACTTCTTTAGCTTAATTTCAACAAATCCTTAAGAACCTCCCATCTACATTTTCACATTCAATACTAAAAGAGCTTTTCTCTCCTGGAGATCTAGTCATGATCAAAACTCTTTCCTCCAATACAACTTCCCTAACCCCAACTTAGGAAGGTCCATTTTCTGTTATCTTATTTCTTCCATAGCTGTGAAAGTTATGGGAATAGATTCCTGGATACATCATTCATGAGTAAAATCCTGGAACCCACTACCGCCTATAGAAGCAGACCATGAAGAGAATCAACCACAGCCCACCTACACTTGGGAGCCTAAGAAAATCTGAAGTTATTGTTTAGAAACCAGCAAGGAAAGTGTTAATATAATTTTCTCTTAAAAGCACTGACTTTATTATTTCCAACCTGACACCAATAGCACTGTAATTAACTCCCTCCCCTCACTGTTCTACCCTTACCTTTTAATATGCTAACCAGATTTGTGTCTTGCAGAGACAATGTCATCAGGCCACAAACAGTAATGATGATTCCAGTCCAAGACCTGATTCTATTATGGACCTCTGTATTGCCCTCCCTCCGGAGAAACCCTAACTGTCCCCGTAGATCATCGCCCGGTCCAGCAGGAAGCAGTTAGATTGAGTTGTGTCCTTTTTCCCTAGCAGCAGTTAGTTTCTACTTGGAGAGGGAGGATTGATATAGGGTTCAACCCACCCCCCATTCAAGCCCGGACAGGGGACCCCAGTTTTCCTAGGCTTGGGCAAGTTCATGAAGGGAACACCTTGACCTTTTGCCCTGAGCTGGAGTGTCTGCATTCATTCCTTTGTCAATAACACTCATTAACAATGAAAACGTGTTTCTATTTGCCAGGTCCTGGCCAAGTATAATTCTCAAGACCTAATACCCCAAAAGAACCCACATACAGACTCCTCAGTTAGTTCTTTTCCCCAGCCAGAAGCTCTGATGCCTTTTTTTTCTTCTGTATTCCTTTCTAACTTCTAATACAATCCCTTCTTGCCGCTGATCTGTGGTCTGCAGCTTCATTCCTCAAATTCCCAAGACTAAGGACCTACTGAAGAAAGAAATCCTGGTATCAGTTACATAGTTTTATTTTATGTATTTTAATCCAGAAAATGTGCATTGTACTTGTTAAGTGTGAGTTTACCTATTCCTCCCCCTCCCCCACCTACTTAAATTCTGTTGAGTTTTGCTTCCATATGAGCACACAATGTTCATCAAACAGTTCAAGTTAGTACTGAGTACGTGTGGTGTTGTTTCTCTATTCTTGTGATACTTCACTTAGGAAAATGCTCTCCAATTCCATCAGGTTGTTACAAAAGATACTAGGTTACCATATTGTATGGCTGAATAGTATTCCACAGTATGCTTACAGCACATTTTATTATTCCATTCATATATTTATGAGTTGTTTTCACATCTTTGTGATTGTGAATTGTGCTGCAATAAACATTTGAGCACAAGGGTCTTTGTGATAAAATATTCCTCCTGCTTTGGGTAAAAACCTAGTGGTGAGATGGTTGGATCAATCATTAAGCCTACTTTTAGTTCTTTAAGATATCATCTAACTCCAGTGAGAATGGCACATATCAATAGATGCTGGTAAGGATGCAGAGAGAAAGGAACACTCTCACAGTGTAAACTAGGACAACCTCTTCCCATATTTCTTCCTTTTTATGTTTTCAATTAAATATATCTGCTACGTGCCAGGACTTATATCAGTCATGTATGTTACCCATGTATTTATTAGCCGATTTAGTTCTCTGATCAGCCTTGTAAGAGTGGCACTAATAGCATCCTCATTGCAGGTCAGAGGAAAGCGAGCACACAAAGGTGGCACAGCTTGTTTCAAGCCTCTTAGGAAGTGACACAGCCCTTAGCCTGCAGCCAGGGTCTATTTTTCTATTGCTAAGCCCTCTGCTCTTTTGCTTCTTTTCCTAATGTCCCATCTGTCATATTTTTCTTATACAGACCTGTTCATTCTCAAAGAATCTATTTTAGTCATCTACTTAACCTATAAGCAGAAGGCCTTAAAATTCTTTAGACTCTGGCCGCCACCAAAGCTTGAGGCTAAGACTCTGTCCTAAGGAGCCACAAGGGCCTCAGTCATCCGGCCCCACCTCTAACTGCAACCATATCTGCTGCCACTAGTCAGGCCCCGCCTGCCAGCCGCCTGGCCTCCTCCCTGTCATCTATGTATATATGAGTCCCCTTTCCCCACCTAAGTTCACTTAGTGCCCTCTGTGCCCTCTGCCCGGCTGCACAGCCTTGCAGGGGCTCCTTCCTGCTCACTAGTTTGTGTTCACTCACCAGATGTTAGCTCAGAGCACCTCAGAAGTCTGACCTTGACCCTAAGACTAGTTCAGAGTCCTCTGTTTTATTCCTGCAGGACTGATGAATGGCAGTCCTCACAGTTACTAGTTTGCAATTATAGGTGAGCATGATTTCATGACACACTCTCTCAGCTGATTTTTTTGTTTGTTTGTTTTTGGTGTTGTTGAGACAAGATTTACTCTGTTGCTCTTGGTAGAGTGCCATGTTATCATAGTTCACAGCAACCTCAAACTCTTGGGCTCAAGTGATCCTCTTGCCTAAGCTTCTCAAGTAACTGGGAGTAGAGCCACCATCACAACATCAGACTAATTTTTCTCCTTTTAATAGATATGGGGGTGGGGTGTCTCACTCTTATTCTGGCTGGTCTCAAACTCTTGAACTCAAGTGATCCACTAGTCTTTGCCTCCAAGTGTGCTGGGATTAGAGGTGTGAGCCACTGCACCTGGCCTACTACTTGATCTTAAGGCTCCTTGAAAGATGGGGCCATGTCTTTCTGCCTTACCCACCTGCCTTCTGTACCAAGCACAGCATCTGGGACACAGTGGCTACCAGCGCACAAAAATGTGCACTGAGAAACAGGCTAAATAATTTCCCACTCACCTCACCCTCATTTTAACCCACCCATACTGAAATTATTTATTTATTTTTTATTGTTGGGGATTCATTGAATACTGAAATTATTTTGCTGAAGTGACAGGCACTGCCAGACACTTGTCTACTGGCTAGATGACCTTAATCACCTCCCAGTACTCATCCTGATTCAGACTCCCCTCCAGGGATTTGACATCCCCTCTAATCATCTTGCTGCTGCCTCAGCTCCTACTCCCCATCTCACAGGTGCAGGAGTGATAGGCTTAGCTTGGATTATTCTTTTAAATGACTATCATAGTCTACAACTTTGTCGCTTCCAAGATATGCATTGCAAGAGTGTAACACATGTATGTGTTTGTTACAAGGCTCTCACTGACTTGTCCATATAGTTATTTAAATACTCATAATTGTCACTGGGCTATAGGCCCATCATTATTATACACGCAACTATATAGGCATCTCCCATCAGGTAAATGCCATTTCTTTATCATGAGCTAATTAGTGTAAGAGGAAACAAATGAAGTTTGAAAAAAATATATTTTTTAAATATTATCATGCCATATAAACAAAAAATATTTTAAAATAATGTACATGGAGTAGTTCAGTGAACCATGGAAGGAAGGAGCTCAGGAATTCTCCAAACATACTGACAGAGAAAATAAGTGATTGCCGGCACTTTTAACGCACAAGAGGGATTCCAGTTAGAAATGCTATTTCCTAAGGCCTGAGGTTAATAGTGTTAATTTCACCCTCAAAGACAAAAGTGCCAGAGTAGTAACTTTTCCCAGGGAGTGGCTCCTTTGAACTTTTGAACCCCAGCCAGCAGATGCCAGCCTTCCTGCTTCTCTGAGACTGTGGGGACTCCTTCCTTCCCTGCCAGACCACTAGGGACGATAGCGCGGGCGGCAGGGAAGGCGGCGCTCCTATCTTCGGGGCCAGGAGAGGCCAGACTGGCCATGGCCTCGGCGGCGCCCGAGGAGCGGCTGCAGCAGGAGGCCAGATGCCCCGTGTGCCTGGATTTCCTACAGGACCCGGTCAGCGTCGACTGCGGCCACAGCTTCTGCCTCAGGTGCATCTCGGAGTTCTGTGAGAAGTCCGAGGGCGCGCAGGGCGACATCCACGCCTGTCCTCAGTGCCGTGCCCCCTTCCGGCCCACGGGCTTCCGGCCCAACCGGCAGCTGGGCAGCCTAGTGGACAGCGTGCGGCGGCTGGGGTTGGGCGCGGGGTCCGCAGGGGCGCGCCAGTGCCCGCGGCACGGTGAGGACTTGAGCCATTTCTGCGAGGAAGACCAGGCGGCGCTGTGCCGGGTCTGTGTTAAGTCCCCAGAGCACAGGAGCCACCGCACCGCGCAGCTGCAAGAGGCCGCGAGATGTTACCGGGTGAGAGCCCCCCTGCGCTCCTGCGGTGGGCGCGCCTGCAGAGGTGCCTGACGTTGGGGGTCTGGAAACGCTGCTGGGACAGAGGAGTGGGCTGAGCTAGAGTTGTTAAGTGAGCTGCCCGGAGACAGAGCCCAGTGATACCACGCAGGACTCCTGAACGACCCCCTTCTCCTCCACCCTCCCCGCCACCTGCCTCACATCTCACACTCAGATTGGGGTCTCCTGGCCTTTGCTCCTGGTAACTCTGTCAGGGGACCTCTGCTCAGGAACCCAAATACACTCATTATGTAGACTTTCTACTTCTCCCCCAAAGCCCTTCCTGGTCTTTTAATTGGTGCTGGTGTTATTTTTCCTGATGCTGACAGTCTGGGTCTCACAGCTAGAGGTCTGGCGGGGGAGGGCTATGTGGCCCAGTTGATTCTTGGTGAGAATTATGCATCTTTATTGTAAACTTTCCTATTAATTCTCATTTGTACAATGTTTTGCTTTTTCATGTTTCTTTCCCTTTGATTAATATTGTCAGCAAAACACCCTTTAGGTTTGGGCCTTTGTTCAGAGGAGCATCCGGATGGGCCTCTGATCACCTTTTGAAGCTTTGGGCAGGTACCTATCCCCTGGTTGTAGGAATGGAGTAGCCCACAGGCCACTGTATTGAACGGATATTTGGGGACTAATGATTTGAGCATCATTCATGAGGAGGTGTGTCAGAGTATTTAGCCCCCAAAAGTGGCAGTTGTGGAACTCCGTGTGTAGAGTTCTTCCTACTGGAGCTCTTCAAGAGTTCTTGGACATATTCTGAACACATTTAACTTCCCAACATCTAGAATAGCTACTAGCCCAAAGCAGGTCAAATTCATCTTTTCTTTTTAAATTCATCTTTAATCTACTCACATATTTTTACCAAAGAATTATCCCACTGTGATACATTGCAAATGCTAGCTAACTTTCCTAAAGTTGTTATTTACTTACATAACTTGATTATTTTAAGTTAAGATTTAGGATAATTTCCTCTCAACTTCTCCCTTGATGGCTCTGAAAATCTCTCTCTTGAATTTTCTTCTTGATTTTGGTTGTCTTCTACAAAATTCAGGTACTCAATACTTTCTATCAAGACTTTTACATTATGCCCTCCCCCCCTTTTTAATCCAGAAAGTACCACATGCAGCACAGCTACTGTAATAACTTCTAACGATGTTATGTATAGTTCCAGTAATTCTTCAATTAAATACCAAATAAATATCATATAACCTCATATGACTGTCAACCAAGACTTCCTGGAGCCCTAAGTTATGTTTCTTTGGCTCTAGTCTTAACCAATCATGAGATCCAGCAAAATTAGCCTAATCACTGTTGTCACCAAACATGCCACACTTGTTTTTTCATCTTGCATTTGCTCAGTCTGACTTTCTTTGGGCTCCAGTTTTTGTGAACATGAAAAAATAACCACTTTCCCCACTTTGTCACATGCCATCATGAATACTGTTGCTATTCTAAGAACAGCATTGTGCTATTCTCCTTTAAAAACAATTGTATAAAGAATAACTTTGGGAATAGATTTTTTTAATTACTAAAAGCCTATTTATGTGTATATCCTTGTGGATATTCTCTGTAGATTAAATACATATATTTACCTCCAGCAAGGGTCTTATTTTTCTTAATTTATCTTATTTTGTTGAGACAGAGTTTTACTCTGTTCCTCCAAGTACAGTGCTATGGCATCAGCCTGACTCATAGCAACCTCAAATTCCTGGGTTCAAACCATCTTCCTGCCTCAGCCTCCCAAGTAGTTGGAATACAGGTACCTACCAAATGCCCGACTACTTTTTGTTTGTTTGTTAGTGGAAACACGATCTCCCTCTTACACAGGATGGGCTCAAATTCCTGAGATGAAGGGGTCCTCCCCACTCAGCCTCCCAGAGTGCTAGAATTAGCATACTACTTTGCCAAGAGTCTTACTACTAAAGAGGAATTTAGTTTTTATTGTATTATATGTGTACTCATTGTAAGATTTACAGCTTACAGTATTTATTTTTTTTTCATTTAAAATACATTCACCTACATTGTTTCTTCTGGCTCAGTAATAGTACTGATGCTACTAATTATAAATCCCTTTATCTTCATAAAATAATAAATAATTTTAAGAAGCAAAATATACAGAGATATAAGAAATATTGTCACTCATCAACCTACAACCATTAGATGAGATTTCTCCTAATAATATTTTCTTATAACTCTACCTGCTTTTTCTACATTCATTACAAGCACATGTATTTCCAAAATTGGTATTACATTTTATAAGATATGCTTGTTTGTTTGACATTATCAATAATCAGTATTTCTTGTCATTATTCTGTACCACCTTATTTTAATTAATCCAGTTAATATAAAACAATTTTCTCACTATATTTTTAACATTTTTGTTAATTACATTTATAATTTTGTGAATAATGATGCAATGAACAACTTTTTAAATTTTTCTTATTTCAAATTAATATGACAGAACAAATTTGTAGGTTACATTGTTCTCACTTTCATGGTAAAGTTCAAGTTATAGGAGAGCCCCTCACCTAGGGGGATGTGCTAAATAATCTCACATTGTGCACATTAGGTGACATCCCATCAAATGTCCTACCTCCTCTGCCATTCAATGTCCTCCCTTCCCCTCCCCTCTTTCTTCTCACCACTCCCCCTTGCTAGACTATATTTGTGATCTATCATTCAGTTGGGTGTGTAAGTGTTTGCATATTGGTTTCATATTAGTATTGAGTCCACTGGATACTGTTTTTATTCCATTCTTGAGATACTTTACTAGGAAGAATATGTTTCAGCTCAAAATATATCCAGGTAAATATAAAAGATGTAAAGTCTCTATCTTTTATATGGCTGAAGAGTATTCCAAGGTATACATATATTACAATTTGTTAATCCATTCATGCATTGATGGGCACTTGGGCTGCTTCCATGACTTTGGAATTGAGCTGCAATAAGCATTCTTGTGCAAATGTCTTTGTGGTAAAATGATTTTTGTTCTTCTGGGTAGATACCTAGTAATGGGATTGCAGGATCAAATGGAAGATTGACTTTTAGTTCTTTGAGGATTCTCCATACTTCTTCTTATTAGGTCGTATTAGTTTGCAGCCTCACCTGCATGCAAAAGTATTTCCTTCTCTTCACATCCGTGCCAGAATCTGCACTTTTGGGACTTTGTGATGTGGACGAATCTTACTGGAGATAGGTAATATATCAGAGTGTTTTTGATTTACATTTCTTTAATGATTAAAGATGATGAAAATTTTCTTCTTTTATTTGTTGACCATTCATCTTCTTCAGAGAAGTTTCTGTTCAAATATCTTGCTCACATAAAAATTGAGTTATTTGCTCTTTTCATAATGATTGATTTGACTTTGCTGTAGATTCTAGTTATCAGACAGTTGTCAGATTTATAACATGTGAAATCTCCTATTCTGAAGGCTGTTTGCTTTGGTTGTAGTACCCTTAGCTGTGCAGAAGTTTTTTAGCTTGATCAAATTCTAGTTATTTGTTTTTGGTGTTGCAGCAATTGCTAGAGGGCGTCTTCCTCAAAAAATATTTCCCCAGGCCAATATCTTCAAGCATTTTCCCCTCATTCTCTTCTAGAATTTTTATTGTTTCATGTCTTAATTTTAAATCTTTTATTCAGTGAGAGTAAATTTTTGTCAATGGTGAGAGGTATGGGTCCAGTTTGAGTCTTCTACAAGCAGTTCCTTCATCTATTCAGTGCATCTTTCATTTCTGAGGGTTTCATAGTTATTTTTTATAGAGATCTTTCATGTCCTTTGTTAGATATATTCCCAGGTATTTAATCTTTGGCATTACTGTAAAAGCAATAGAGTCTTCAATTTTCTTCTGGGCTTAACTGTTGTTGGTATATATGAAGGGTACTGATTTGTGGGTATTGATTTTGTGACCCATGACACTGCTATATTCCTTGATCACTTGTAAGAGCTTTGTAGTCGATTCTCTGCAGTTTTTCAAATATAAGATCATGTTATTCCCAAAGAGCAAGCGTTTGACTTCCTTTGTTCCCATTTGAATACCCTCGATCTTCTTTGCTTGATTGCAATGGCTAAGACTTCCAGAACTATGTTGAATATCACTGAATGTGCATCCTTTTCCAGTTCCAGATGTGCATGGAAAGGCTTTCAGTTTTACTCCATTTAATATGAAATTGGCTGTGGGTTTGCTGTTGATAGCCTTTATCAGTTTAAGAAACATCCCACCTAACCTATTAAGTGTTCTTATCAGGAAAGCATGTTTGATACATCAAAACTCTTTTCTGCATCAATTAAGAGAATAAAATGCTCATTGTTTTTGATTTTATTTATGTGGTGAATTATATTTATGGATTTAATATGTTGAACCCATCTGTAACCCTTGGATAAAGCCAACTCATTGGTGGTATATAACTTTTTTAATGTGTCACAGTAGTCTGCTTGCTAAGATCTTATTGTATTGATATTCATCAATTATATTGGTCAGTAGTTTTCTTTCTTTGTTGGGTCCTTTCCTGGTTTGGGGATCAGGATGAAGTATGCTTCATAGAATGTGTTGGGAAGGATTCCTTCCTTTTCTGTGCTTTGTAATAGATTATGTTATATAGGTACTAGTTCTGCTTTGAAGGTTTGGTAGAGTTCTGTTATGAAACCATTTGATCCCAGGTTTTTCTTTTTGGGGAAATTTTGTATAGTTAATGTCATTTCAGGGCTTGATACAGGTCTAATATAAAATTTTTATTCTTTCTGGTTGAGTTTAGGAAGGTAGCTGGCATCCAGGTATTAGTCTCTTTCTCTACATTTTCACATTTCTGAGAATAGAGTTTTTTTTTGTTTGTTTGGTTTTTTTTTTGTAATAATTCTTGAGGATCTTTAGTATTTCTGTGGTATCTTCTGTTATTTCCCCTTTAATGTTTCTGATTGAAGTTATCAGAGATCTTACTTTTCTGTTTCTGGTTAATCTAGCTAAAGGTTGATCAATTTTATTAATCTTTTCAATGAACCAACGTTTTGTTTCACTGATCTTTTGAATGATTCTTTTCCTTCAATTTCATTTAATTCTGCCCTAATTTTCATTATTTCTTTTCTTCTGCTGGGTTTGAGGTGGATTGTTTTTCCTTTTCCAGTTGCTTGAGATGGCCCATTAGGTTGCTGACTTGATCTCTTTCTGTTTTCTTGAGTAAGGTTCCTAATGCTACATAGTTCCCTCTTAGGACTGCATTTACAGTATCCCACAGGTTTTGATAGCTTGTAGCTTCATTATCCTTTTGTTCCAGAAATCTAATGATTTCCTTCTTAATCTCATCTTTAAGGTTATTTAGATTCCATGAGTTTTTTTGAGTATGAAGATTTCTGTTGTTGTTAAATTCAACTTTTATTCTGTGATGGTCCAAAAAGATACAGGGGATAATTTCTATTCTTTTGAATTTGTTGAGGTTGGCCTTGTGCCCTAAGGTAAGATCAATTTTGGAGAATGATCCATGGGCTGATGAGAAGAATGTATATTCAGTTTTATTAGGATGAAATGTTCTGTAGATGTCCATTAAGTTTATTTGTTCTAGGGTCAAGTTTAAGTCAATTATTTTTTTCTTTAGTTTCTGCTTGGAGGATCTATCCAGAACTGCCAAAGGGATATTAAAATCTCCAACTATTATAGTGCAGAAAGATATCATATTGTTCAGATATGCTAAGGTGTGTTTTATAAATAAGGAGCATTCAGGTAAGGAGTACAAATGTTAATTATTGAAATATCTTCATGCAGAGTGTTTCCCTTGACAAATATGTAGTGTCCATCCTTATCTTTCCTTATTTGTGTTGGTTTAAATACAATTGCATCTGCAAATAAAGTTGCAACCCCTTCTTTTTTTCTGATTTCCATTTGCCTAGATTACTGTTTCCATCCCTTGACCCTGAGTCGTGTTTTATCCTTTAAGGTAAGGTGTGTTTCTTAGAGGCAGCAAACACCTGGCCTGAGTTTCTGTATCGAGTCAGCCACCCTGGGCCTCTTTACAGGAGAGTTTAAACAATTCATATTAAGTGAGAAAATTGATAGGTATGGTAGTGTTTTGTCATCTTATTTTTCAGAGATCCAGTGCATGATTTTAATCCCTTTCACCATTGTGGAACTAGATTTTGTTCTTGAAATTCTGGTTAAGTTTACTTTGGTGATGGACCATTATGCTGGTCATTATGAAGAATAAGTCGGAGTACTTCCTGTAGAGCTGATCTAGTTATGAAAAATTTATTTGACATATGGATATCAGTAAAGTACTTGACTTCTCTATCACAAATTAAACTCAGTTTATCAGGATACAGAATCCTGGGCTGAGAGATGTTTTGTTTTAGAAGGTTACAAAACAGTGACCATCCTTTTCTGGCTTGAAAATGTTTGGTAGAAATATCTGTGGTTATCCTGATATTTTTTCCTTTTGTAAGTAATATTTTTATTATACCTGGTGGTTTGCGGGAGTTTGAGAAAGTTAATTACAGTGTGTCTAGGAGGTGCTTTGTTTGGATTGAGTTTTGCTGGGCTTCTGAAACTTATCTACTATCTGGATTTGTGTATCTTTTTCAATGCTTGGGAAGTTCTCCTCCATAATGTCTTATAGTAGAGCATCTGTACCTTTTGGACCATCCTCTTCTTTAGGAATTCCTATAACCCAGATGTTTGATCTTTTAGAATGATCCCATCTCTCTCTCTCAGGAAATATTATGTTCTTATTCTCCTTTATTTCTGCCTTTTGAATGCTTGGGATAGTTCAAAAGCTTTGTCTTCAATTTTTGAAATTCTTTCTTCTCCCTGTTCAACTCTACTACTGAGGATCTCTGTTGTATTTTGAACTCCTCAAATGTCTTGTTCAATTCTTTAAGCTCTCTGTATCTTTCCTCATTATGTCCACATCCTTGGTGACTTTGTCTTTGAATTAATTAATTTCTTTTCTTTTTATTTTTTTTTTTTATTAAATCATAGCTGCATACATTGATATGATCATGGGGCATCATACACTAGCTTCACAGACCATTTGACACATTTTCATCACAATAGTTAACATAGCCTTCCTGGCATTTTGAGACAACTTTTGAACTACTTTTTGGATTTCTATTTCCATCTTTTCCTCCATTCCATTCATCTTATTTGCCATCCATATTCTGAATTCTATTTCTGACATTTCCAATCTATTTTGTTATTTGGGGGAGTGATCTGCTCT
>CAUYPK010168170.1:0-34455 GCA_963574355.1 Loris lydekkerianus | reverse complement strand
ATATATATATATATATATATATATATATATATATATATATATATATATATATGCAATTTGTGCAAAGAAACTAGGATGGTAGAAGTGTTCTAAAATTGGATTGTGGTGATGGTTGTACAACTCTTTAAATTTGTTAAAAGTCATTGAAATTAAATACTTAACAATAAGTGGAGTTTTATGGTTTATGAAGTTATACCTAAGTAAAGCTGTTTAAAATTTTTCCCTCCCCAGAACATCAATCTTAACTTCCACAGAGTTGATGTAAGAGGAGAACACAGAGTAACAGTTGCTTTACTTTGCAGCGTTGTTACATTTAATAAAGAAATTAAGAGGTTTACATTGCTTAGCTGCCACAAGTATGCTTCTATTTTCCTCTTTGTGTTTTATAATTAAAACCAAGATGTGCTGCGGCAAATTTTAAGATATATGTGCTTACCCCTTGATTTATTTAAACACATTCACACTGTCCTGGGATAACTTTGTCCAATTTTACATCTCTTCTCAATAGGCCCCTGTAAAGATAGCCGTCATTTTCAAGCAGCTAAGAGTTCTCATTGATTCAATTTTAAGAAAAAAGCTTGAAAATCCAAAGATGTCCCTTGAAAGTAAGTGTTTGATGGTAAAGTAGGTGAAAGACAATGTACTTACATGTGTATGTGTACATATACAAATACGTGTGTGTGTGTATATATAGATACAAATACATGTATGTATTGACGTGTGGGAAAACTTCCTTAGAAAAAGTGTGAAAGATTGAGTCTAGATATCATGATTTTTTTTAAACATTAGAATATACTATTAGCACATTGAAGTCTTAAATTTCACATGATTAAAAATTATTTTAATAAAATTTACTTTATGCTGAATTCCATCAAACTTAGGTAATTCTTAGAATTATTCACAACCTGATTATCCTTCTAATAGTCTTTTAGTTTACTCCTGTATCTTCTGAACTTCTGGCCATTTCCTAGGGGGAAAAAAGGATTAAAAAATTGAGCATAGTAAACTTGCTGCTTACTAGCATCCTAGTAAACTGGTAATGTAGTTATTATTTAAAAAATGTTTTTAAATGACAAATAAAACCAGCTTCATCCTCACACCTGTAGTCTTAGCTTTTTGGGAGGATTACATGAGCCCAGAAGTTCAAGGCCAGCATGGGCAACATAGTGAGACCCTCTCTCTAAAAATTACATGTATGTAAAAGAATTAGGGACTTTCTGTGAGGTTTATCCCCAGGATGTCTTTTCCACCATACATTTCTCACAAATGCAGAGCTAGTAGTCTATATAAAATAAATACATTATCCTTCAACAGAAATCTGAAATGGACATCTGATTTTTCAGTTTGCCTGGTGCAGTGTTTCTCAAACTTGCCAAATCATCAGAATCATCCTGGCAGTTGTAAAAAATAGTACAACGTCTAAAGACCTACCCTGGACGTAGTGATCTCTATAGGATAGTCTTGTTGGCTACCTCATTATTATTTTTTAATGTTTTATTCTGTAACACTTCACCTCTACAACTATATCCTTTTTTAATGAACTAGGTTTTTGGTAAAATGTTCCACATTTAGGATTTGGTTGTTTGCATCCTAGAGCTTTAACATGTTTTGTAAACTGGTAGTTATATCCAGGGGCTTGATTAAAATCAGGTTTTGAGGGAAAGAATGTTTTCTATTTGGTGCTGTATTCTTGCTGTTGTATCACATCAGGAAGCATTTACATTTGTTTTCTTGCTTTCAGTGGTAGGAATTGATCAGTTAGTTCTATATCGTTGTACCTAATTATCAGTCAAGTTGTAGAGCTACTGATACGCTGCTGCTACTCTGAAAAAGTCACATACTCTGTGTTTATTTACATAAATGAATGTGAATACATAAGCATTAAACTGTATTGATTTCCTTGTGCTCCTGGAAACCGAGATCAGGTCTACATATTGAGACACATAGGTTCTTTTCTTAGGCAGCTTTGTGCATTACAACTTTAACATTAGAAAGAGTTACATTATATAAAAGACAGATTGAAGCTAGACTTTTAAATAAAGCAAAATGAATTTTTAATGATTTCAGTATTTCCCTTTGCCATAAAAGAGATAGCAAAACTTACCGTTGTGTGTAATGTATACTTTCAACTTGGAATTGAGAATGAAATACATTAGTGTCCTTTCTCTAGACTTACAAGGAAAAGTTGTGGTAGAATGCCAGACTTTTGAAACAGAAGTGAAGTGAAGTTGCTCTTGTGCTTTCTTTTACTCTCTACTCTTCCTCAAATTAAAGATCGTAATTCTTTCTAAACTTGCCATTGTTCTCTACTTCAGACAACTGAACTCTCTTTTTCCGTCCCCCTCCGCTTTTTTGTCCCCAGTGCCGTTGTAGCTTCCCCTCTACAACTATATCCCTTTTTAATAAACTGGGTTTTTGGTAAAATGTTCCATATTTAGGATTTGGTTGTTTGCATCCTCATACTTTAACATGTTTCGTAAACGGGTAGTTCTCTCTGGAGGCTTGATTAAAATCAGGTTTTGAGGGAAACCAGGGCCAGGTTATCAAAATATCCATTGAAACCCACAGCATTCTTTGTATTATCTAATATAAATGTAGAATTTCAGTCTTGTGGCCCTGATAACTTATGAGGTTCTTGGGAAGTCACAACTTCAGAGCAACTATAGAAGCTCTGTTAACAAAACATCCTTAGCAAATAACGTAGCCTCTGTTCCTCTGTCAGATCAGTTGGTATTTGATTTCTTTGTAGTCCGTCACTTTCCCGTTGATACGTCTCAGTTCCCCATTAGAATGTTTTGTTTCTTTGGGCTACATATGGAAAAACTGATAACAATTTTTTCTTCTGTGCACATTTGGAAATGCTGCCATACTCCAAGAACACTCAGGAGTCAGTAGGACATTCAGTATATTTTAGGCAGGTGAAAAATTTGGGAAACTTTTTGTCTTAGAAGAATTTTTAAAGAAATAGTTCCTTATAAAGAGAATAATTTATATCACATTATCTCTTTGGGTCTTAGCCTAGACATACTAATTTTTTTCAAAATGTTAATTTTTTATTGATGTAAGTATAGTATAACTATAGCAATAATTAAAATCATTTATAGGGCATTTTGTAGGCATCTCTAGTTTTATAGTGAATATTGCTGGTGTTCATTTGGTATTCTAATTTAAGAAAATCTTAATGAAGTATGCCTCTTACTTGCACATGTATTCATTGGAAAAGTTAGCCAATGTTGCATTTACTCTTTTTTTTTTCTTCTTCTACTCAGATGACAAGATTCTACAAATCATTACGGAATTGATAAAAACAGAGAATATTAATTAAAACTAAAATTCATAGTCAACTACTTTAAAGATTAAGATGAAGATACAGTTATAAAATTATATGAAAACGGACTCCCATTAAGTATTTCATTACTTAAAATGTTGGTACTGGTCATTAGCATAAATGTGGCAGAGGGAAAAAGCACATACTTTAAACATGTAATTTTCTAGTTCCTTTTTAATGATGATGATTCTCAGTGTATTTGCCACTACATTTACAATAAATTCTTTTGTATTATCCATGTTTTATTAAATTTTGTGCCCTAAGCACACAGCCTGTGTCCATAGTTATTTTTAACTTAATGTTGTGATTTCCTGTGTAGCTACCTAATCTTCTGTCAGTCCTCGATGTCTGCAAAATTTAGACTGTCTTGACCCAGAAGAGAAAATGAGTTTCAAAACCAATTATAACTAAATTTCCATGAAAAGGAACAACTTCAAAAGTTAGTTAATTTAATTTTGATTTCAAAATCAGAACATAAGTAATTAGGGTCTCCGTTCTTTTTACACCTCCTTAGTCTAAGAAGAATGATCTTTTCAAAAGCTATCTGTCCCTTGGGCGGTGCCTGTGGCTCAAAGGAGTAGGGCGCCAGCCCCATATGCCAGAGGTGGCGGGTACAAATCCAGCCCCGGCCAAAAACTGCAAAAAAAAAAAAAAGCTATCTGTCCCTTGGACTTCCATTGTCTTTAATATAAAATGTAATGTTCTGAGCATAATCTGCAGAGCCCGAGGTGACCAGGACCTTGCTACCCTCCAGACTCATCTCTCTTCTCCCACTTCTCATGGTGTACCAGCCACCAGGCTCCTTTTCAATTCCTAGAAAATGCCAAGCAGTTTTTCTAAGCATTTGCACTTGCTGTTCTCTGCTGTAATACACTGCGTCTGCTTATTTACCAAGCACACTTTCCTGTTCAGTGTTCTATGTACAGACCATCTCCCTTTTCACTCATGTCACAGTACTCTTCTCCACTTTCTGTCATCTCCCCCTGGACCATATACTGCACCACAACTGTTTCATTTACTGATATGTACCTAGTGCAAAGCCTGGCACATACAGGCATTCAGTAAATGCTGAATGAATGATTGAAGTGTGAGGAAGGCCAGGGTAGAGCTTTCTTACAGAAGCCAAGAAAGAAGAGTTTCTGGAACCAAGAGTATTTATTGTCAATAGATAGTATGGACTAAGGAAAGGCTGCTAGATTGAATGAATGCATCAACATTTGGAGAGCAGTTTGAATTGATGGTGGTAATGAAATCCATCTACCCCTTAGGTAATTCACTGGAAGGTAATTCACCGGAAGGACTTGCAGTAATCAGAGCCTACAGTTAATTATAGAGAAAAAATACACAAGGGAAAGAAACACCAAGAATAAAGCTACCAAATGAAGCCTGAAGAATCTAAACATAGACTTCCTATGTGTTGTGTTTCAGCCCCGGGGAAGCCTACTTCAGACTCCAAGGATTTTCATTAGGGGCAGATCACATAAGCACATAGGGCAGGCATAACTATCAAAATTCCAGACAGCCAGAAAAGGAACACCCTTAGAAGGAAAACCGTGTTACCTGAAAAGTAGAGAATTTTTAAGTTTCACTTTATGGCCCTCGGTAGAGTGCCAGGGCATCACACAGCTCACAGCAACCTCCAACTCCTGGGCTTAAGCGGTTCTCTTGGCTCAGCCTCCCAAGTAGCTGGGACTACAGGCGCCCGCCACAAGGCCCGGCTATTTTTTCGTTGCAGTTCAGCCAGGGCCAGGTTTGAAGCCGCCACCCTCGGTATATGGGGCCGGAGCCAAAAGTAACTGAGCCACAGGCACTGTCCAAAAGTAGAGAACTTTTTAACAGCCAAGTCTGCAGGCTCCAGCCAAGGGCTAACCCTACAAGCAGAGTGTTCTAAATACTGTTGGCACTATATTAAGACCTTTCTGCACATACACAAATCATAATTTTAGTGTGTTAGTAAAAATAAAAAGATGGTACAGCAAATAAAGAGTATTTTGTTTGTGGATGTGATGAAGCAAAAGAGAAAGCATAAAAGGTTAAGGAAAGATATTTTGAGAAGGGAAGACCGTCATTGATTTGCAGGCAAAAACAAAAATAACCAACAGACAGTGAGGAAAATGACAACATAAGAGAGCTCAGCAAAGGACTAGAGAACAACACAGGGAAGAACTTGGAAAGGCTTTTTGGCTTTCCTCAGCAATGGTTAGTGGCTTGAGAAGTAGTTCGGATAAAGCTGGTAGTGGGTGGGAGATTTGGTTTTTCTTTTTAAGATTCAAGTGCCCATAGGATCTTAGAATTAAAGAGACTGTATCATTGAAATGAGTGACCAAACATGCTTATATAGAAGCAAATGGGGCCAAAAGAGAGGCCGTCAACCCCCAGGAAAGTAGGTCAGGATCTAATCCCAAATTCACTGTGAAAGATAAAATCTGAGATATAAGTGTTACAAGGATAAATAAAATTAAAGGGTTTCCCTGCTGGTGGATAGCAAGATGAAAGTAGGTAGATCTTCCATTTGATTCTGCAATCCCATTACTGGGCGTCTACCCAGAAGAAAAAAAAATAATTTTATCATAAGGACATTTGCACTAGACCGTTTATCACAGCACAATTTACAATCTCCAAAATGTGGAAGCAACGTAAATGCCTGCCAACCCAGGAATGGATTAACAAGCTGTGGTATACGTATACCATGGAATACTATTCAGCCACTAAAAAAGATGGAGACTTTACATCTTTTGTATTAACCTGGATGGAGGTGGAACGCATTCTTCTTAGTAAAGCATCACAAGAATGTAGAAGCAAGAATCTGATGCACTCAGTTCTAATATTAAGGCAGTAGATAATTTAATAACAAGGTGGGGAGTAGAAGAATGAGGGATAGGGAAGGAGGGAGGAGAATGGGAAGTCATGGTTTATGGCACACCTCTTGGGAGTGGGACATAATTATAATATGGACTTTAACTAATAATGCAAACAGTGCAACGTAATTCTTTGTACCCTCAATGAACCTGAAGCAATAAATTAAAAAAAAAAAAAAAAAAAGTAGAGATCACTGAAGGTAGGGACAGGGTGACCAGCAAGTTGGATTATCAGTGTGGATGCAGGAAAAGGATGGAAAAGATTAGGCCAGGTGCTACAGTCATTCAAAAAAGCAGTAGAGTGCCTTGGAGCTTACAATACAGTGGCAAGAAAAGTAGAGGAAATTACAGGAGAAAACATCATACCCTCAAGGTAAGAAGTTGTCAGGTCGTACCCTCAAGGTAAGTTGTCAAGTCCTGGTGGTGATATCAAAATACGCCTGCCTCTTCTCACAAAATCAGACATTTAGAAGTATAAGGAACAGTCTTCATTGGAGAGGATTAGCAGGAAGGAAAGGAAGAGCATAGTATTATCAAGGGAACCATATTTTCATTTTTTCAATTGAGCATTATATAATAAACACTGAACTAAGAGCTTTATTATACTCTTCTTTAGCCTTCACAACAATCCTAAGCAAATATACAACAGAACCTCCATAGTTGACCACCTCACTACACTGATCGCCTCCTTATACTGACTTAATTTTCATAGAGCTGACATGGAGGACACATACTCAATGGAAGCCTAACTTCTATATACTGACCATCTCTCTATATACTTGAACTGTGACACACAAATTAATTTACTCTCTATAACTTGACCAGTTGTGTCCACCCTATACCACAGGAAAGAAGATGTGGGCTTTGTCCCTTAGTTGTATTATTTTTTCTTTAGTGTAAGTTTTTTTGTCATATTTTATTATTATCACATGTTTGGTTAGGGCTAATATCCTGTTGTTTATCATGTGTTGTGGAGGATGTCTTCAATGTAAAGAACTGGTCTGAATTGTAGGTACATCTATAATTACAGAAAATTTTACAATTAAGACATCATGGCGGCTCTCTCGTCCTCCCATTCGTCAGACAGCTGCTTCTTCTAGTGCAGAACCAGCCGCATCCCTGAGGCACCCTGGTGAAAGTGAAGGTCAGAATAAACGGCTTTGATCGTATTGGCCACCTGGTCACCAAGGCTGCTTTTAACTCTGGCAAAGTGGATATTGTTGCCATCAATGACCCCTTCATTGACCTCAACTACATGGTCTACATATTCCAGTATGATTCCACCCATGACAAATTCAATGGCACAGTCAAGGCTGAAAATGGGATGCTTGTCATCAAAGGAAATCCCATAACCATCTTCCAGGAGCAAGATCCCACCAAAATCAAATGGGGTGAGGCAGGCACTGAGTATGTTGTGGAGTCCACTGGTGTCTTCACCACCATGGAGAAGGATGGGGCTCACCTACGGGGGGTGCCAAAAGGGTCATCATCTCTGCCCCTTCTGCTGATGCCCCCATGTTTGTGACGGGTGTGAATCACAAGAAGTATGAAAACAGCCTCGGCATTGTCAACAATGCCTCCTGCAGCACCAATTGCTTAGCCCCCTTGGCTAAGGTCATCCATGACAACTTGGACATCATGGAGGGACTCATGACCACAATCCATGCTGTCACTGCCACCAGAAGACTGCGATGGTCCCTCTGGGAAGTTGTGCCGTGATGGTCATGGGGCTCTCCAGAACATCATCCCTGCCTCAACTGGTGCAGCCAAGGCTGTGGGCAAGGTCATCCCTGAGCTAAATGGGAAGCTCACTGGCATGGCCTTCCGTGTCCCCACTGCCAACATGTCGGTCATGGATCTCACCTGCCTTCTGGAGAAGGCTGCCAAATATGATATCAAGAAGGTGGTGAAGCAGGCATCGGAGGGCCCCCTCAAGGGCATCCTGGGTTGCACCGAGCACCAGGTCATCTCTGACTTCAACGGTGACACCCATTCTTCCACCTTTGATGCTGGCAGTGCCCTCAATGACCACTTTGTCAAACTCATTGCCTGGTATGATAATGAATTTGACTGCAGCAACAGGGTGGTGGATCTTATGGCCCACATGGTCTCTAAGGAGTAAGAACCCCCAGACCACAAGCCCCAGCCAGAGCACAAGAGGAAGAGAAAGGGCCTTAGCTGCTGGGGTGCCCCTGCTACTCAGTCCCCCACCTTACTGAGAATCTCCCCTTGACAGTTTCCACACCAGACCCCCTAAAGAATGGGAGGGGCCTAGGGAGCCCCACCTTGTCATGTAACATCAATAAAGTTCCCTGAATTTAAAAAAAAAAAAAAAAAATCATGGCTCAAAGGAAAGAACTCAAAGAGCTAATGTTGAAGGAAAAGCTTAATCTATATCTTTCTGGAAAGCGGCAGCCAAAGAAAGACAGTGGGACATTTTGGTGTTAGCAACATCCAAAAATGTAAACATGAGTACTCAGAGATATGGCTAGGAAAGCGGAGACCTACAGTAGAAAAGGAGGGAAACTTCCATCAATGAAGCCATAATTAAGAATGAAGAAGAAATGGTCTATTCTACTGACAGTAAACAACTGTCCTGGCTACCAGCAAGTGAATCATCTCACAAACATGACCTCAGAAATCTAGCCTCTTGGCTAAGGCATATCAAAACCAAGCTCAAGCACCTGCAGTGGAGGAGGTGGTCTGCCTGGGGAAGCAACTTCATCTGCTATATCAGTAACACTCTGGATGCCATCCTCTGGATCACTTCTGCTTGGAATCAAGTTCAGCCAGAAACTATACAGCAGTGTTTCAGGAAAGTTGGATTTATCACAACCCAAGGTGCACTATGTTTGGACCCATCAGACAATCCATCTCCTTTGGTAGAATTTGAAGCAGATTTTGAAAGTTTTGCTGCAATGGATGATGACGCGGCAACCTGTAAGGAACCTGACCCAAAAGCAATTTTCCAAGCAATATTGACTGAAGTACAGACCAGCGTAAAAGTGCATGAAGCAGCTGATGAAGTGGAAAAAGCAAGTGAGGATGACACAGAAATTGCAGAGATGCCAAAAGAAGAGGATGTCAGGCATCTGATAATGCAGTTGTGGAAAAATGCCCAAGTATGCTGAATGGTGTAGCCCGCATTGAGAGTGCTTTCTACACTTGTGTTTGAAATAACAATAAGAAACAGACCAAGACTGAGTCTTTTCTCAGAAAAACAGTAAAATACTGATTTTGTATGATCATATATTTTACCATGTTTCAGTTGTAAGATTTTATATATTCTCTCATAAAAGCTGTGCAAGAAAATAAAGTACCTGTACATGTCAGTACAGGAGGCCTACCTCCTTATGTTGACCAATTTTTACAGTCCCTTGGGTGGTCAACTTATAGAGGTTCTACTGTATTTTCAATTTGTAAGTAAGGAAATTAATGCTACAAAGCTAACTTTTTTGAGGTCACTCAGCTAATGAGGAAGAAAGAAAAAGACCATTCAAAACCAGTCTGAGCAACGTACTTTCAGGTATAGGGGTGAAGGAAATTGTCTTCTCTGCCCTTCTTAAAGTTCAGTAATTTGAGTCTTTGAAACAAACTAACAATAGATGTATTACATTTGATCTTAGCCAAAAGGCCAAGAAGCAATGACAATAGACATATGAATGGGGGGAGGGGAGGAGCACACAAATTTATTAATATGCATAGACATGGAACCATGCAAAATATGAGATTCAAAGGCAAGGTCAGATGATTGAAATTTATATAGAATAAAGGAATAGGGGCTTGAAGTGTGTCAGGACCGGTTATGGGAGGGAAGGAAAAGCATGGTAAGAAAAGGCTGTTTTGGTTTGCAGATGAAGTCTCTCAGGTACCAGCCCTCAGAAAGAATACTGGGTAGCCTGTGGTAAAAGTTTCTCTGACAGACCTTTACAAATGTCAGACTCATAGTCTCCTTTTCCTGTGGAGTAATCTACTAGACCCAGAAAAAGTAGATTGGAGGTGCTCAGAGAAAGACTGTTTGCATCGAATATTTACTTCACTAATGTAGATTTTTCTCTGCAGATGCAAATCTCCTCCACAAAAGGACATCTTCTGTGGTCTGCAGCCCCTCTGAACAGCCATCTCAAAATAAGCCAAAATTTACCTTGGGCAGAGAGGAGTGTAAAATATTCCGGTTTCTTTCAGTGGCAAAAGTATAGATACATACGAGGGTCTTTGACTTAACAATGTTTTTACTTTATAGTGGTGGGAAAGTAATATGCATTCAGTAGAAACTGTACTTTGCATTTTGACCTTTGCTCAGGCTAGCAATATGCAATATGGTACTCTCGGGCCGCAACAGTGATCCACAGTTCCCAGTGAGTCACAGTATCACAAGGATAAATCGATAGTTTACAGTGTACTAGGTTGGCAGAGTTTTTTGCATGTTATGTCTTGTGTTTTCCCATCTTGTCATGTCTACAAAATGCCCATCTGTTTCTCCTGCTTCTGGTGGGAAGAGGAGGAAAACAATTATGCATTTATGATTTATGATATTTCAATTAATGAAAATGGAGTTTATCAGGCTATCACCCCATTGTAAATTGAGACACATCTGTAGATAGATCTATGGGATAGAACTGAAGATTCTGAAATAAAACCATGTGCCTATGATAAGCTAATTTTTAACAAGAGTATCAATGGGGGAAACAATAGTCTTTTCAATAAATGGTGCTGGAACAACTGGATAATCACATACAAAATAATGAATTTGGACCTTTACCTCACACCATGTACAGAAATTAAAGTGGATTATAGAGCTAAATGTAAAAACTAAAAGTATAATACTCTTAGGAGAAAACATAGAAGTAGATCTTCAGGACCCTGCATTAAGTAATGACTTCTTAGGTAAGACACCAAAGTATAAGAAACAAGAGAAAAAATATATGGTACTTTATCAAAATTAAAAACATTTTCCAATATAGAATGATCCTACTTATGTGGAATCTAAAAGAGTCAAATTTACAGAGGCCAAGAGTTGAACAGTTGCTTCCACGGGGTGCAGAAGATGGAGAGATGATGGTCAAAAGGTACAAACTTTCAGTTATTAAATGGATATGTTCCAGGGATCTGATGTACAGCATGGTAACTATAGTTAATATTGTTGAATGGGTGCAGTGGCTCACGCCTGTAATCCTAGCACTCTGGGAGGCCAAGGCAGGTGGATTGCCTGAGCTCATAGGTTCAAGACCAGCCTAAGCAAGAGAAAAATAGATAGGCATTGTGGCAGGCACCTGTAGTCCCAGCTACTCGGGAGGCTGAGGCAAGAGGATTGCTCAAGCCCAAGAGGTTGTGGTTGCTATGGGCTATGATGCCATAGCACTCTACCCAGGGTGACAAAGTGAGACTGTGTGCCCATCCCACCCAAATAAAATACTGTATTGTTTACTTGAAATTTGTTGAGAGCAGACACACGAAATGGTAACTATGGTAAAGAATGTGTTAATTAATTTGATCCTGGAAATCATTACACAATGTATATGTAGACCATATTATTTTTTATACCTTGAATATTTATCATTTTTATAAATTTTATCTCAATAAAGCTGGATACAGTTTAATTAATTAATAATGAAAATATATGTCCTTCAAAGGACACCATCAAGAAAGTGAAAAGGCAACCATGAAATGGGAGAAAATACTTACAAGTAATCACTAATTCAGGACTTGTATCCAGAGTATATAAAGACCTCTTACAACTCTATAATAAAAAGATAAATGATCCAATTTTAAAATGGCACACTGGGAATGGAGGAAAATGATAAAGTCCATTTATGACAATCCCATAGCTAACAAAATACTCAACTAAAAAACTATTAATAAAATGTTTTTGTGTAGGAATAAGTATGAGGCAGGGATGCCCACTCTTGTCACTTTTACTCATCTGAAGTAGATAAGCAAGAAAAAGAAAAGGCATCCAAATTTAAACAATCTCTGTTCATGAATAACATGATGTTACATTTATAGAATTCTAACAATTTCACACACAAAAGTGTTAGAAATAATAAATTTAACAAAGTTGCAGCATACAAAATCAACATACAAAAATCAATTGTTTCTATAGACTAACAGCAATCAAAAAATGAAATTAAGAAAATGATCCCATTTACAATAGCATTGGAAAGAATACTTAAGAATAAACTAAGGAGGAGAAAGAATTAGATACTGAAAACTGTAAAATATTGCTGAAAGAAATTAAAGACAACATAGGTAAATGGAAATATATCCTGTGTTTATGGGTTAGAAGACTTAATATTGTCCGTACTTCCCAAAGCAATCTATAGAGTCAATGCAATCTCTATCAAAATCCAAATGGCATTTTTATAGAAATAGGAAAAAAAAATTTAAATGTATATGAAACCACAAAGTCCCTGAATTGTCTAAATGATCTTGAGAAAAAACAACAAAGCTGGTGGTGACCATACACATCCTGATTTCAAACATATTATAAAGCAACAGTAATCAAACAGTATGGTACTGGCATATAGACCAATGGAACAGAATAGAGTTCCATAAATGGTTCATATGTGTATTTCCACAAGCTGATACAGAAATAGCAGATATGATAGCACGGAAATGCAAATTAGATTACTCAAGGATACAAAATTTCTGTCTTCCAAAGGTATCAGGAAACATTATTCCTGAAAGATACAACATCCAGACTTGCCACCTGAAAACTCAGTCACTCCATCCATCCATTCATTTCAAATCTGTACAAGTGAACACACTTCAACAGGGTAGTTCAACCTGCTATACCCTGAGCCCTTGTGTTAACTGCAGGCCCTTGGTGCCTTTTCTCTTAAATTCTAAGAAGCATATGACTAGAGGGCCCTCAACAGCTGCTCTGTTTTGATCTGTACCCTGTGATTAGACATTCAAATAGTTAGGTTACTCATTGTGCCCTTCAGCTTCCCCTTTGTTGCTTTTCAATGGGACTAGTTTTGCTTTACATTTGGGACAGAGGTTTACTTTACCATGGTCTGAAGATACTAATTGCCGCCCTCTGTGTTTTCTGTGTGATAGAGAAATAGAAAATAGGCGAGATCTGCTCTGTCCCCAGAAGAAAAGCCTGAGGTTATGCTAATATAAGATGCCCCACGGGGCATAAGAAGTCCTTTCTCCTGGCTGAATGGTCATCTTTTTAAAGTCATCATCACTAGTAACAACAATACCGAGTTGCATTATCTTTATCATGCATTCATTCAGGAAGTATTCCTGGTACACAGTGAGCCTACTGTACCCTCCTACTCCTTTACAGATTCCCTTGAAATAACTACTTTTTGAGGATTTAACTACCAGTATCTAAACATTTGTAGGATTCTCACCCACTAGAAAATGTTGCAGCCTAAACAATGACTCAACTTAAGTAACATTGTGAGAAATCTCACTTAGGTAATGGATTTACACATTAAAGACTGACATTTGACTTGTGAATGCTAGCAACACAGGAGAACACTCTTCAAAGGGGCGTTTCTGACCATGTAATTTAAAGTACCTACCCATTCACACTCTAGGCCACTAAACTTTTAAATCCATGCAAAGACTCCTATTATTTATTGCCTGATAGAGTTCATGTTTTTTTATTATACTTGCAGCTGACCCACTTCCTGCTCTATGCAAGCAGGGCCCTTATGTGTCTTATTCCCTGCTGCAAACATACAGCAATGCCCAGCACATAGCAGATATTTCTTAAATATTAAGATTTGTTGTGGGAGAACAGAGAGAGACAACTATAGTGTCCAGATACAATCACATTCTACTGACAGAACTTTTTAAGAGCTTCTGTCCATAGTTTATCTTAGATCTGCTACTTCATGTGAAATATATGTTTGAATCAGGAATTGAAGGTAGAAAAATAAGCTGTCCTTTTCATCAGGCTATTAGTCATGGCTCAAGAACAAAGGCATGAGCTTCTCCCACTCCTCAGGCCAGCAAGCTTACTGAGATGTCTCTTCACTTCCAGCAATGCTGCCAGTTAAAAGATTTTGTACTCTTTAGCTGATTTAAACTCACCTATTCAGTACCAGTGCTCTCTCTTAAAGGTGAAGTAAACTGTCAATTCTTTATGTGATTACCTCCTAAGAAGTGGCTGATTCCTAGAAATTAGATGCATTCTAGGATCATCACACTCCAAACACCTATATACTTTCTTTTGCTTCAAAGTCTTTCTTCCGATACTCCATTTCCAATTCTAGCTCAGTTTTTACATGTTAGCATATACTTGGGCAAGGGAATTCTATCTGCCTGGCTAAAACACACCTCAGAGCCTCCAAGATTTATCACAAGAAAGTGTAACCAGCTCTGACCTTGTGGGGGCTCTTTCCTTCAGCTTTGTTCTTCTTTCAAAGCAGCAGCCCAAGGATGGACTTAAAGCCTTCCCTTGGTTCCCTCTTAACACTTAATAAATACACAATAGGAGGGCGGCACCTGTGGCTCAAAGGGATAGGGCGCCAGTCCCATATACTGGAGGTGTTGGGTTCAAACCCAGCCCTGGCCAAAAACCACACAAATAAATAAATAAATAAATAAGAAATAAGAAATAAATAAATAAATAAACACACAATAGCACAGCAGTGAATGTCCAGACTGGAATCACAGATTTGGATGTCTATCCTGAATATTCCACTTACTAGCCATACATCTTCAAGAAGCTCCTTAATCTTATTCTCTCATCTGTAAAATGGAGACAACTGTACTATCTTATATGGTTGAGGTGAAGATTAAATGCTTTAACACACCGTACAACCTTATGAACTAAAGAACTCAATGACAACACCCCACATGATGCGACCCCATGACCTCTCTGACCTCATCTACTATTCCCCTTCTCTCTCCTACTCCAGCCATATTTGCCTCCTTGCTGTTACTCCAAACTCCAGGCCTGCTCATGCCTCAAGACCTTTTTGATGGCTGTCTTCTCTGTGGTAGGATACTGTTCCCACAGATGTCCATGTGGCCGAGTCCTCCACTTCTGAGAGACCTCTTCTCACGTGTTACCTCTCCAGTGGGCTTTCCCTGACCAGCTTCTTTGCTACCACAACCCGCCCACTGGCACACCCAGTGCCCCATCCCTGTACTGTTGTCTTTCCCTACATTGCCAAACATATAAGTCACTGTTTGTCTGTTCTCTTCACTGAGAGAATCCAAGTGCCAAAACAAAAAGCAGAACCAGTGTCATGTCCCAAGTTACACGACGTAGCTCCTGGGCTGTCCACGCCCTGCTGTACTGCATCCACTCTTTTCCAGTGCTTACATATGATAGCTCTCAATGCCTTAACGTCCTCTCCTAGGCTCCCTGCTTTCTAACTTTCAGGCAACTCCCTATTAAAAGCACTTTTTAAAACAAATTACCCATTCAGAGTTCAAAATTCAAAAGGTAAATGCAGGTATTGAGGTACAATAAAAAGTCCCTCTTCTTTTTATTTCTGTCTCTTAGTCCCCCAGGTTTTCTTCCCAAAGGCAGCCAGTGTTACCAATTTCTTGTGTGTCTTTTCAGAGAGATTCTGTGGCTATATAAGGATGTACGTTTGTATGTGTATACACATATATATTTCACACAAGTGACAACATATATGACATACTGTTTTGTACTTTAACATTCTATTTTGAAAATCCTTTTACATCTGTCTCGAAGCGTTTATCTGTCTCATTCTTGTGTGTGTGTGAGACAGAGTCTCACTCTGTCACACTGGGTAGAGTATTGTGGCATCATCACAACTCACAGCAACTCACAGGGCTCAACCAATCCTCTTACCTCAGTCTCCTGAGGAGCTGGAACTATAGGCTCCCTCCAGGACGCCCCACTAGTTTTTCTATTTTCAGTAAAGACGGGGTCTCGCTCTTGCTCAGGCTGTTCTCAAACTCCTGATCTCAAGCAATTCACCCACCTCAGCCTCCCAGAGTGCTAGGGTTACAGGTGTGAGCCACCATGCCCCCCAAGTCTCATTCTCTTTATGAGTGCATAATATTCCACTTTGGATGTCCTTCATTAAGTATAATCAATTTTTTTTAACAAGGATATTCCAACAAATATATTTTTATAAAGTCATTTTGCTTTGATATAGAATAACTATCCAGTAGAACTACTGAGTTAAAGACTACATGCATTTTAAATGTCTACAAGGCTGGGCATGGTGGCTTAGCTGTTGGCTCAGCTACTTGGGAATCTCAGGCAGGAGGATCTCTTAAGCCTAGGAATTTGAAGTTCCAGCCTGTGTGACAGAGATCCTGTCTCTACAATAATAAAAACGTATTTACAGATATTGCTAGATTTTTCTCCAGATGGTTGTAACTTATGTCCCAACAAAGTATTGAGGGCCTGTTTCCTTACATCCTCTTATTGAATGTTTGGATTTTTTTTAAAAGATCTCAATTAGTAGGAAACAGGAAAATATGTGGATTTGTATCAGATTACCGTATATACTCGTGTATAAGCCGAGTTTTTTCCGGCACAAAATTTGTGCCGAGTTCGGGTTTTTCGGCATAAATTTTGTGCCAAAAAACTCGGCTTATACTCGAGTATATAGGTAAGTGCAAAATAATATCTCATTATAGTTTTAATTTGCATTTTTCTGATGGATTTGAGCATCTTCTCACATAAGACATTTTCCCTGTGAACTGTTTGCTCATTTTTCTATTAGATTGTCACTCTTTTTCAGACTAATTTATAGTAGCTCTTTATATTTTAAGAAAATTAAATATATGGTGTTTCTAACAAGAGATACAATCATTTTTCCAAATTTAACTAGAAGTATATTTTTCCCAGTAAATACTTGGGTTTGTTTTTTTTTTTTAATAACCAAACCTCTATGAGCCTTTTCTGTTAAATTCTCCTGGTTTTATGTCATACTTCCCTATTCTGAGAATCTCACAAAATCTGAAGCATGGTATTTCAACACTCACTATTGATGAACAAATCTCCAAGACACCCCAATAAGGATAGGGGGGAAATACGGGAAAGAGATACTTCTTTCCTATAAATTACCTACATCTTTCCTTTTACTGTGGTTTCTTTTTTGGAAAGCACTCCTCTTCTCCAAGCAAGTGACATCAGGAATGACTTTATTCTTCAGGTAAGACTCTTCCCTGCCCCCATACCCTGGTTATGACATGGTAAAGCTGTCTGATAGTGTAACATCTTGACCACGTCACAAATGAATTGTAACACTGTAAGCCTTATACACACCATGGTGTCAGCAAGGTTTGTTGCTCTTGACACCCTGAGTTTATATGGGCAACACCACCATCTAAAGGGAACCAGTCAATGAATATTAAGGGAATCCAGTAAAGTAAGCAGCAGACTATGAACACAGATGAAATGTTCTCAAGGCCCATGAAGACAAGTCACTTAGTCTCCCACACTGTGAAAGCTGAGGCCTGGGCTGGCTTCAAGCATATTAGGCCGTGTGCTTATTATCTTCTCAGTTCTTCTTGACATCCACTTCTGATCCATACTCTACTGAGGACAGAGGCCACTGCTAGAGACCTTTTACCCCAATATCACATTTGTCTTCTAATAGCTAGAACTCAGCATTTGAATGCAGCAAAGAGACGTACACCAGTGGTTATGGTGCCAGCCACATGCCCGGGCCAGCTAAGCAACAATGTTACTGCAACAAAAAAATAGCTGGGCATTGTGTCCGGCGCCTGCAGTCCCAGCTACTTGGGGTGCTGAGGTGAGAGAATAGCTTAAGCTCAGAAGTTGGAGGTTGGTGTGAGCACCGAGGGTGATTTGATGGCACCCTGTCTCAAAAAAAAAAAAAAAAAAGAAAAAGAAAAGAAAAGAAAAGAAAAGAAAAGAAAAGAAAAGAAAAGAAAAGAAAAGAAAAAAGAAAAAGAGAGAGAGAGAGACATTTTACAAAAGTAAAACTTTTTTTTTTGTAGAGACAGTCTCAGTTTATTGCCCTGGGTAGAGTGCTATGGCGTCACAGCTCACAGCAACCTCCTACTCCTGGGCTTAGGCAATTCTCTTGCCTCAGCCTCCCAAGTAGCCAGGACTACAGGTGCCTGCCACAACACCTGGCATTTTTCTGTCGCAGTTTGGCAGGGGCCGGGTCGGAACCTGCCACCCTCAGTATATGGGGCCAGCGCCCTATTCACTGAGCCACAGGCGCTGCCCTACAAAAGTAAAACGTCTTCAATATTGCCCCAGATCATGCTTATTTGAAAGGCCTCAGCTGTGGTTCAACACTTACAGACCAGACTCAAGATTCAGATAAAGTCAAGGACAGTAGTAATATGAATAGTTGTCGGGGTTTTGAGGGGGTCCCAATATGGGCTGAGGGCCGACAAGGGAGATGGTGATGAAGGAAGGAGACTTCACACCAACTTAACGTTTCAACTGAGAAGCCTGGACAGGCGTACATTGCCTCATGCACCAAGTGGGAGGTTGAGGCAATGCAGTAGCACTCCAATTCTTCAGAAACCTTTTATTGATCTCTAAGATAAAGCAGTTATGAAAAAAATGCAAAGGTGTCAAAATTCAAAAATAGAAAGAAAAGAATCCCAAGCCCCCTGTAAGGCTGGGTGGAAGAGCAACAGCTGCATAATTAGGGTCGCAGAGTAAATGGTCAACAATGGCCCCACAATGCATATTGAAAGGGGGAAGGGAAAACAAGTTTCATCTCCACAGGGCAGGGGAACCAGCTTCCCTAACACAACTGCTCCACAGCAGTCCAAAGGTCCGTGGACCTGCTGACTCTCCATGCGCGGATGGTCTTAATGACGTTACCCTGTCTGGGATGCCTCTGGGCTTCTTTCATCTTCAATGGTCTTGCTGAGAAGCTGCAGAGATGGCCTGCTTTGGGGTTTTAGACTGAACTGGAGGGCCCACAGAGAGATCAGCCTATCTACCTCCCACAAATAGTAGCCTCTTTGCAATTATAAATCACACTCATATGCACACTCACACACACACATACATAAATCATAACAAACTGAAGAGTAGGTATTATTTTTCCCTCCTATCCTAGGTGACAAAAACACACATATCTTATAATTTAGCTGGACAAAATGATAGTTAAAGCAGAAGCTGATCATACTGACTATACATGAATATATTTTATATCTTATTTAATCCTGACAACTGTATCATGAAATACTCTTACTACCCCATTTTTTCAACAACTAGAGAAACTGACGAATAAAGAGACAGAGTAATTTGCCCAAGATTACAGAGCTAGTGTGCTGCTGCCAGGATTGAACTCCAGGAGTTTGACTGCAGAACCAAAGCTCGTAAGCACTGTATGGTACTGCCTGTGCTAGGCCAACTGCCACAGGGGGGTGTGAGCTGGGAGAGAAAGCACATCTATGCATGAAGGGAGAAGCAGGCCACCTGAGTGTGTGTCCTGAACCTTTGATGAACTGGGAATTGGTAAAATGCCAGGAAGGCAGTTAACAAAGAGATAGCCTTTCCTCCAGGTGGTCATTTAGACATGTAAGTCAAACGTCAGGGTTTAAGAAATGTGCTGAGGGTGGTGCCTGTGGCTCAGTGAGTAGGGCACCAGCCCCATATACCAAGGGTGGCGGGTTCAAACCCAGCCCCAGCCGAACTGCAACAAAAAAAATAGCTGGGCTGTGGCGGGCACCTGTAGTCCCAGCTGCTCGGGAGGCTGAGGCAGGAGAATCGCAGAAGCCCAAGAGCTGGAGGTTGCTGTGAGTCCTGTGACATCAGGGCACTCCACCGGGTGGTAAAGTGAGACTCTGTCTCTACAAAAAAAAAAAAAAAAAAAGAAATGTGCTGAAAAGTCTTGCCCTTTGTTTACTAAATACCAGTAAAACTTGTCTGACTTCAAGTACCTTAAATACTTCTCAATTTTGATGCTTAAATACATTAATAGAAAATGGAGTCTAAAGTTAATGTATTTTTTTAGTGACATAAAAACTGAGTTTAAGTATTATTAAAGGTGCTAACAAAGTTGTCCACATTTAAGTGATAACTCATACTGTTTGCTAAAATGAGATACTGTCTGTAAATTCATTGTTCCTACTTCATTCCCATCATTGAGCTAGGGAAAGGTGAGAGTAGGGGTTTTTGATCTATACTCAAAGTGCCAAACTAGAAACAAAACAAAACAAAACCAACTTTGGTCTATTATGTTAATATTCCCTTGCAGATTTCTTTTGCAGTTTTTGGCCAGGGCTGGGTTTGAACCCACCACCTCCGTTATATGGGGCCGGTGCCCTACTCCTTTAACCCACAGGTGCTGCCCCTCCCTTGCAGATTTTATAAACCACACGTGAAAACCAGCACGTCAAATCATGGTTAAGCAGCTTTCATTATAGCAGCTGGGTTTAATTAGGTTTTACATTTTTTTTAAGTGTTTTAAGTTCACCTAGTGCATTTATGATGTATTGGGCCCAGGTCCCAGAGAGATTAGTAAATAGAAATTAATTTTAAAGACCTTTCATGGGGAAAATAAAATGACATTAACTTGGCCCATATTGTTCATACCAAAAGTACTTGAGGAATGGAAAATGTGGCACTGATGTCTCTGAGTGAGAGTCTTGTTTTAAAAACTTGAGGAAGTTGGGCAGCACCTGTGCTCAGTGGGTAGGGTGCTGGCCCCAAACACCAAGGGTGGATTCAAACCCAGCCCCAGCCAAACTGAAAAAAAAAAAAAAAGAAAGAAATAGCCAGGCATTGTGGCAGGCGCCTGCAGTCCCAGCTACTCAGGAGGCTGAGGCAAGAGAATCACCTAAGCCCAGGAGTTGGAGGTTGCTGTGAGCTGTGATGTCACAGCACTCTACTGAGGATGATAAAGTCTGTCTCTTAAAAAAAAAAAAAAAATTGAGAAAATGGAACATGGGACCAGAAGACGTGAATGGATGTTACTTTACATGTTCCTTCTAAAGCTACATTAAATTGGGTTTAAACAGTGCATCCTATAATAATGAAGTAGAATATCAGAAAAAACATTGTGTGGCTCGGTGCCTATAGCACAGTGGTTACAGGGCCAGCCACATACACCAAGGCTAGAGGGTTTGAACCTGGCCCAGGCCTGCTAAACAACAAGTGCAACAAAAAAGGCATTGTGGTGGGCGCCTGTAGCCCCAGCTACTTGGGAGGCTGAGGCAAGAGAATCACTTAAGCCCAAGGGTTTGAGGTTGCTGTGAGTTGTGACTCTACAGCACTCTACTGAGGGCAATATAATGAAACTCTGTCTCAAAATAAAAGAAAAAGGTTGTAGTGAGATGAAGGGAGCCACAAAATTCATTAATGTCACTTGTGTTATTTACCCTTATTCATTGATGACACCGAAATCCACATCTCCAGTCTGGACCTCACTCCTGAACTCCCAACGTGCAGATTCAAACCCCTCCTCAACACCCTCACAGTGATGCCTACCACTCAGCCATCTCACGTTTAACACACTCAAATCAAACTGCCTGTCTTCTCCATAAAACCGTTGCCTTCCCTTAGCCTTTTCATCTTACTCAATGACAGTGTCATCTTTTTGATTAATCAGGCCAGAAAATGTGGGGTCATCCTTCACTCTCTCATACCCTAATGTCTTTACACTGAATTCTGTTGACCGATATTCAAAACACATCCAGAATTTAATCACTTCTCACCACCTCTACTACTGCCATCCTGGTTCAAGTCACCATTATCTGTCCCCTGGATCGTTGTAACAGCCTCTTGAGTGGTTTTCTGTTTTTGCTTGTGTCCCCGCTCTGGCTACCCACATGTATTTTCAGCCTGTATGATCCTTTTACAACAGTGCTGTGCAGTGGAGACATGGGAGCCGGGCCACATATGTAGATTTTAAGTTTCCAGAAATAATTTTAAAAGTTAAAAGAAAGAGTTGAAATTAATTGTAGTAAAATGCTTGACTTACAAAATCTAGGCAGCCCTTGTCAGAACCTCTCTGTCTTCATCTGCTTCTCTGACCCCTTCCTCTGCTCCAGGCATTCCCCTGCCTCAGAGCCTTTGCATTGGACATTCCATTTGCCTGGAATGCTCTTTCCCGAGCATATGCATGACTCATCCTCAACTCCTTCAAAGTTTTGTTCAAACATCAGCTGCTCACTTAGGCTTTTCATGACTTCCCTATTTAAAATCCATATAATCGACTGGGTACCCATAGCCCAGTGATTACGGCACCGGCCACATGCACTAAGGCTGGTGGGTTGGAACACGGCCCAGGCCAGCTAAGCAACAATGACAACTGCAACAAAAAGAAGTAGCTGGGCATTGTGGCAGGTGTCTGTGGTCCCAGCTACTTGGGAGGCTGAGGCAGGAGAATTGCTTAAGCCCAAGAGTTAGGTTGCTGTGAGCTGAGACTCCACGGCACTCTACCAAGGGCGACATGGTGAGACTCTGTCTCAAAAAAAATAAATAAATAAAAATAAAATCCCTATAATCCCCAGGCCCTTTCCTGCTGTATTTTTCTTAGCTCTTTTAAACCATCTAACATATTAAATATACATTTGATTACTATGCCTCCTCCCACTTAAAACATAAGCTTTGTAAGGGAAGGAATTTGCATCTGTTTTATTCACTACCATATTCCCAACACCTAGAAAAATATCTGACACCTACTACTCTCTCGATAAATATTTGATAAATTAATGAATGACAAAAAATAAACATTGCTTTTAACAATGAGCACAAGCCGCTTCAGAGGGTGGAGGAAAGAGGTTAAGGATGTCATACTGGCCACTGTCATGGAGAGAGAGTGGAGATTTGCTTTCCTGTTCTATAGAGGAGAAAGGTAAAAACCCCAAATGCCAGAAAGATGACTAAGGAGCAACAAGACATGACTCTTCTTGGGAGCAATAGACAGAAGTCCTAGAGATAAAATCTAGCTCTCACCTTTGAAGGCAAGTGAAAGAAGGGGTTTTTGTATCCATGTTAAATCAATTAGAAATGAGGTATCAACCAACCCTAAGAATTAAAAAAAAAAACATAAAAAGCTGTATTAAAATGAAAGACTGCTTATGCTTTTATCTACTCATTGGTGGTGGTGGGGGGTGTGTGTGGGAAGACTGCTTGTGACTGAAATACTATACTAAGTCAGAAAAGCTCCTTTAAGGTCCCCTCTCCCCAAATTCCATGAAGCGCAGTGGAGCTATGTGCAAGTTTATATTGAATACTTTCATAAATTAATTCAGTTAAGGCTGGGAGTGGTGATTGATGCATGTAATCCTAGCAATCTGGGAGGCCAAAGTGGAAGGATCACTTGAGCTCAGGAGTTTGAGACCAGCCTGAGCAACATAGTGAGATCCTGTTTCTACTAAAGTTAGAAAAAATTAGATAGGCATTGTGGCAGGTACCAGTAGTCACAGCTGCTTGGGAAGCAGAGGCAGGAGGATCACTTGAACCCAGGAATTCTAGGTTACTGTGAGCTAGACTGACACCACAGGACTCCAGCCTCTGGCAACAGAGTGAGGAAGGAAGAAAGGGAGGAAGAGAGAGAGGGAGGCCGAGAAAGGCAGGGAGGGAAAGAGAGAAAGAAAAGGGAGAAAGAAAAGGAGGGAGGAAGGAAGTAAAGAAGGAAGGAAGGAAAAGAAAGCAAGCCAGCCTGAGCAGAAGCCAGACCCCATCTCTACTAAAAACAGAAAAATTGAGGCAAGAGGATCGCTTGAGCCTGAGTTGCAGGTTGCTGTGAGCTATGATGTCATGGCGCCCTCCCCAGGGCTACAGCTTGAGACTCTGTCAAAAAGAAAGAAAAGAAAAGAAAGAAAAGAATTCAATTAAAATCTTAGGGTTATTGTTTCAACTAAGCAACAATTGTGAATAAAGTATAACTACCTGTATTTATATATATGTAACAATATATTCATTATTTAAATATTGCCTCCTTTAATACTTGCATACAGACTGAGTTCTACCTTTACAGTAAAGGCTTAATTGAACAGAAACACATGACATTTTCAATTTTTTATTTTATTTTAGTACAGATGGGATCTCACTCTTGCTCAGGCTGGTCTCAACTCCTGAGTTCAAAGGATCTGCCACCTTGATCTCCCATAGTGCTAGGATTACAGATGTGAGCCACAACACCTGACCATAGAATTTTTTTTTTTTTTTAACTTTAATTAGACTGATAAAGGCTTTGTTTTACCTATCATCCATTTGCTTACCTGGGTGCATAAGCCAGACTTGGAGGCCTTGACTTCTAACCTTCAACACCCAGACTCACTTTACATCTATTTCCTAATCTGTAGAATCTAACCTCTTATCTCTGTCATCACTACCCACCATTATCTCTTCCCTGAATTACTGCACTGAATTGGGCTTCAACCTTGCCTGGCCAATCCATTTTCTGGACATTTTCCAGCCATAGTAACTTTTAAATCTTTTAAATAAAAGATCATCTTGATCAGGTCTCTTCAGTAACTTCAGGCAAAGTCTAAACTTGAATGCTGCTAACAAGGCAAGCATGTTGAAGCTGTTGTTGTTGAAACAGTACAGCATGGCATTTTATGGAACAAGGAGCTAGATTCAGTTTGAATCCTAGTTCTGCCATTTACTAGCTTTGTGCCCTCGGGAAAATTACCCTATGCTTAGCCTTCTTATTTACAAAATAGGGACAATAATAGAAGCTATCTCATAGAGCCGTTGTGAAGATTAAATGAGTTTAAAATACATGAAGAGCATAACACAGTACCTGGCATATAACAAGTTTTATGTTAAGTATTAGTGATTACCTCCCTACATCCCTTGCCCTTAATTTTGTGTTCTAGTCACTCTATATCAGGTGGGCCCTAGGACAGTCTAGGAATGTCCCCCCACATCCTGCTCCTCTATTGACAAGGTCCTTGCCCAAATCTCCCTCCATTATTCTTTCCATCCCCCTCCTATCTCAAACCCTAACTTGTTTTAGGAAGCCTTTACAGACCGGGCCAGTGGCTCCTACTTTGGGTTTATGTGGCATCCAGGTAGGACTACCTGGTGTCAGGATACCCTGTTTATTTGAATGACAAATAATCTTTTTAGTATAAGTATGCCCCATGCAATAATGTACTAAACAATGAATACCTTTTCCTTATATTTTGTGCAATATTTGATACAAGCTTACATTAAAAATGTGTTATGTGACAACATTGGTATTTTATCTGTCAACCCTAAACCCAGGAAATCCTCTACTATCACCCTTCTTACATGTTAGTCACTTAAATAAGTGGTTATTTGTTTCCCCCACTGGAGTGTCAGCTCTGTGAGGACAGGGTGGGTGCAGCGTGCTGTTTTAGACTCAGCAGGCATTACACAGGTACTGAGAAAGAGATCCCTCAAGCCAAAGTTCAGACACCTCCTGTGGGGAGTTGACTAACTACAGGCAAATTTCCTGGGCAACCAAAACATTTTCAGCATGGTTCAAGGAGACCCTCACATCCCAAGGTAAATCAAAAGAAGACACTGCATGGCTCGGCGCTGAAGCAACAGTGGTTACGGCTCCAGCCACATATACTGAGGCTGGCGGGTTCGAACTCAGCCCAGGCTAGCTAAAATAATGACAACTGCAACAAATAAAACACAGCCAGGCGATGTGGCAGGTGCCTGTAGTCCCAGCTGCTTGGGAGGCAGAGGCAAGAGAATTGCTTAAGCCCAAATGTTTGAGATTGCTGTGACTATCACACCATGGCACTCTACTAAGGGTGACATAGTGAGACTCTGTCTCAAAAAAAAAAAAAAAAAAAGACACTGCTTTGTAGAATACCTCTGATGTGATAATATTGTTGACTCCCCAATAACAACATTAAGGTAACCCCCTCTATTTTGCATTCAAAGAGGGCTTTGATTTTTCACACCTATTTCACTTGACACCCCCCCCCCCCAAGAAAGTAATAATATCCACATTTAGCAGAAGAGGAAATGGGAGATTCAAAGAATGTAAAAGCCTTCTTGCCTAAGAAAACCAATAAAGGGCAGTGACAATTTTGACCCCAAGGACTTGACTTTATGGCTTTCTCACTTCATGCCCTGTGGGCCAATATAAAGAATCAGACTTCCTGGGTTCTTCCACACTCCCAGAAAGCTTTTCGAGGAAGAAGTCTGATATCTCCCCCCATCCACAGATCCAATTGCTCCTCCCATAATGTTCCCCAGCAATAGCAGAAAGAAGAGAGAGGGAGGCCTGGTACCCACCCAAGTGATCTCAGCACATCTCCCATATTACAGCTAACACTAGCCAAAGAAAATAGTTTGCTCAGAGTTACAGAGAAATAGGGGTAACCGAGGCTAGAAGCCAAATCGCTTTACTTTTCTTTGACCTGCATTTCTAGGAGACGCTAACCTCTACTGAATTTTTTTTTTTTTTTTTTTTAACTTTGTCACCCTCCATAGAATCCCATGGCATCATAGCTCACAGCAACCTCAGACTCTTGGGCTCAAGCAATTGATTCTCTTGCCTCAGCCTCCTGAGTAGCTGGGACTGTAGACATGGGCCATAACACTGGGCTATTTTTAGAGACAGGGTCTTGCTCTAGCTCAGGCTGGTCTCCAAACTGTGAGTTCAAGCAATCCACTGCCTGGGCCTGCCACAGTGTTAGGAGTAAGGCTGTGAGCCACTGCTCTCTGCCTCTAATGAATTTTTTGGAACAGAAATGTGCACGCTGATTACATGTTTCGGCTTTCTTCTGGAATGAGGTAAGGATAGTGTAGCCTGGTCTTGGTTTGGCACCTAGTAACTTCCTTCTCTGAGCACCTCTGGAGAGCTTATCAGCTGAGGGTACCTGGACTTTTTCCCACTAGGAAATGCTTATAGATAGATTAGGGCTGTTTGTGCTTGTAGAGCCCCTTCTCCTCAAGGGTTAGGAAGCCTCAGGAAGATCCACTCAGGCCAGAGAAGGACCCCAGCTTCTCCAAGAACAGGAGACGGACTAGCCTAAAGGCGCCTTCAGGAAACTGCCCGTCTGCCAGGGCCTCCTCATTCCAGCTCTGCTTCCCTGAGCTTAACGCTGTAAGGAGCAGAAAGGAGAAGTAGGGATTAATCAAGAAAGGATTGGGCTGCCCCGGGTAGAAAGCCAGAAGCTAATGACCTAAAAAAGAACAGGCTGTGAACAATTCGATAGAACTAGAAATACAACCCCCTCGGAATTAAGCCTCTACTACAGCCTCAGCTTAACTCGGCTTGGGGCGGAAAGTGTAGGAGAAAGTCTTTACAGGACGGAAGATTTGCTGTTTGAGGTTCAAGAGGCAGTTTTTTTTGTTTTGCGCAGGAACGCCCAGCTGGCTGGACTAGCGCCTGCATACACAGAGGCGCAGAGGGACCTGCGGAGACCCGCGGAAGATAAGTTCACTGGCTGCTGGGATACTGACAAACAAAACCCACAAGCGCAATTGAACTAACACTATGGTTTGTTTTCTGTCACCGAAGAAAATGTCTACCGTGCTAACAAAATTCTAGCTTAACCTGGGTTTGGAGCTCAGAAGCAAGCCTTTACAAAAATTTACCGACCTGCATTAGAGCCAGCGTGGAAGGTCCTCCCATAAGGCCATCTGGTTAACCACAGGCAGATGCCCCCTGGGAGAATCTCTCTCTCTGACACAGCGGAGCCCCAGGGCTGGGCCCGCCGCTCACCCGGCTGCGCGGCCGCCTCCGCATCCCACCCTCTGCGCGCGCCTGGTTCCCGCAGCTACCCGGGCTCGGGTTGCCTGGGTAACGCCGGACGCGGGCGGCGGAAGGCGGGCACTGCTGCAGCGCTGCTCCCTCAGGTGGAAGGCGGGGGCTCCGTGCTGCTGGCGCTCTGGGGACCCAGTTTTCCAGCCCCGAAAGCCGGGCTCTCGCGTGCCTGTCTGGGCTCAGCCAGTGAGCGGCCGGGGGTGTGGTAGAAGGAAGGAGCGATCCGGTACTTAGGGACGCGCACGCAGTCCAGCCCGGCCTCTTGCATACTTTCGTGCTCGCGTTTGCAGCCCGCTGCAGCCAGGGATTTGGCAGTAGAGCGACCACCGGCTGCATCATGGTGGCCCCCTGTCCCACCAGCCTGGCTAGCCCTGCCACCCGGGTGGGGAGGCGGGACAATGACCCAAACCTCCGCGCCCCGGTGAAGAAGAGTAGGCGCCCGCGCCTCCGAAGGAAGCAGCCGTTGCAGCCCCTGAACTCGTGCTGGCTCCCGGGAGACTCTGGCGTTTGTGATCTATTCGAGTCCCCCAGCTCCGGCTCGGACATTGCAGAAAGCCCCACGGCGTTGGCCGCGCGGGGCGGCAGCCCCCAGCCCTGCCCTGCCCTAGCGCAGCTAGATCTACAGAACTTCCGCGACTACGGCCAGAGTTGCTACGCCTTCCGCAAGGCTCAGGAGAGCCACTTCCACCCGCGGGAGTCGCTGGCGCGGCAGCCACAAGTGAGGCTCTGGGAGAGTCAGCTCCTCGCCGCCACTCTCCTTCCTCCCGCAGGTTCTCCCGCCGCGGAGCCCCGGCCCGCCCCGGCCCAGTTCTGCACCAGTTGGGGCAAAAAGGGGTGTTGGAGGGGAGGACCACTCACCTTATGGAGAAAAGTGGGGGGGGGGGGCACAGACGGCCTAAAGGACTTGCCCCAAGTCTCCATGCTGGTTAGCTGGCCATGATAGAGCCAGAGTAGTTTTCTAGGTCGGATTGCAGATTCCTACCCTCCTCGGGCCAGCTACTCAACAATTCTTGAGTTTGTGCCTTTATTTGCAAAATGGGCCTCCTCCCCTTCCATTGGATTGCTGGGAGGATTACAGGAGGTAATCTGTGGGACGCGCTCGGCGGTCCGGCTCGGTGCGGCCCGCGGGTTCCCCAGTTTCCAGTTCCCCTCTCCTTCCCGCCCCCCTCCAGGAAAGCTCCCGGGTCTTCTCCGCCCTTCCCTTACGCATCCCCTCTTGGCTCGGCTCGGGGCTCAGTTGGCCCGCCCCCTCCTCCCTCGCTGCAGGTAACGGCGGAATCCCGCTGTAAACTGCTCAGCTGGCTGATTCCCGTGCACCGCCAATTCCGCCTCTCCTTCGAGTCGCTGTGCCTGACCGTGAACACTCTGGACCGCTTCCTCGCCACCACGCCGGTGGCTGCGGACTGCTTCCAGCTACTCGGGGTCACCTCCCTGCTCATTGCTTGCAAACAGGTACCTCCACCCAGCAACGGGGGTAGGGGTAGCTCAAACTCCCGGCCACTCTCAGTCTTCCTGGCTTTGCATAGCAGGCGATTCAGTCCGGAATTCCCTGAATTCATTTTGGCAGATGTTTATAAATGTATAGAGCCCTAGCCTTAACGTCACAATTCTCCATAAACTAACAATCCTATCACTCGGGCCCCAAAGAAATAGCTGTGGTCAGTCCCCAGCAGCTCTCTGTGGCACCTGCATTCTAGTCTCCCGAGCCTTCGAAGTTTCCCAAACCTTGTTTTGGACAGTGGTTAGAGGGACTATGCTGAAGTACGTCCCAGGTGACCTAAAGTAGGAGTCGTGGGGAGGTGAAGTCCCGGCAATCCTCTGGAAGGGATGGGGAGATGGCCTCTCGGAATCCAGGAGGGGGTGGGCTTCGGCCTGAAAGCCGCGAGGCGGGGGCTGAGCGCGCACTGTATTGCAGGTGGAAGTCCACCCGCCGCGCGTGAAGCAGCTCCTGGCCCTGTGCTGCGGCGCCTTCTCCCGGCAGCAGCTCTGCAACCTCGAGTGCATCGTGCTGCACAAGCTGCACTTCAGCCTGGGCGCGCCCACCATCAGCTTCTTTCTAGAGCATTTCACGCACGCTCGTGTGGAGGCGGGGCAGGTTGAGGTCTCTGAAGCTCTGGAAGCCCGAGCCTTGGCGCAAGGTGTGGCGGAGCTAAGTCTGGCCGACTACGCTTTCACCAGCTACGCCCCTTCCCTACTGGCCATCTGCTGCCTGGCGCTGGCTGATCGCATGCTGCGGCTCCCGCGCCCGGTGGACCTGCGCCTGGGAGAGCACCCGGAGGCGGCGCTACAGGACTGCCTGGGCAAGCTGCAGCTGTTGGTGGCCATAAACAGTACCTCCCTGACGCACATTCTGCCCCACCGGATCTGTGAGAAGTGCAGCCTGTCCCCCAGCTTGAAATAAAACAGACCCTTGGTCTGTTTTATTCCCCTTGGTCTCCCCAAGTCCCAGGCCGGGCTGCTGGCCCCCTCCCATTGCTTTAGAAGAGTGTAGTAGCAGGGTTCCTGCTTTGTCAGTTGCAGGTTGTAGGTAGTGCGCGACAGTAGCGTCTAGTAGTTTGAAAACACATGAGGGAGCCGAATCTTTCCTCCAGTAAACAGACTGTTAGTAGTGATTTGTCTGCTGCTATTGCACGCATCTGTGAGGGGAGGGAAGGTGAGGTCAGGTCAGGAATAGGGGCGACCTGGCAACGTTCAAGGGATCTAACTCTCCCTCGAAATCCACTCTGTAGTTGGTATCTCTGGCAGGCTAGGTCCCGGATACTGTGGTTCCAGAGTTTAGGCGAGGCAGGGTCATTTGCAGCTTTGGGTCTTTTGTGTTGAGAGGCCGGGAATTGCGGCATCACCAGGGGTCCAGATGGCTGGCTGGAACGTGAGGCAGGATAGAATTCACACAATATGATGAACTTTGGAGGGGCCAGGGTTACAAAGTCAGGTGTGGCTTTAGCAAGGCTGGGGAGCTTTAGGGACCACGCAGGCCACCTAGAGAAGGGAAGCCAGAGAAACCCAGACACCAAAGAAGTTTGTGTGCAACTGATGTTGGGAAGGAAGGATTTGCAGGTGTGTTCTTGGCTATTGCAAGGTGAACCCATTTACCCTGTCATCACATGGATCAGCTGTTACTGAAGCTGCATGTGAAACCCAGAATAATAATGGCATTAATTCGTAATGGCTATATTGAATGCTGTTGTGATATACCGGGTATTGTGTCAGCATTCTTCAACCTTCTAATAATTCTTTGTTTGTTTGTTTGTTTTTATAGAGTTTCACTTTCACCCTTGATAGAGCACTATGGTGTCATAGCTCACACCAACCTCAAACTCTTGGGCTCAAGTGATTCTCTTGCCTTAGCCTGCCAAGTAGCTGGGACTACAGGCACCTGCCACTATGCTGGGCTATTGTTAAAGACAGAATCTCACTGTGGCACAGGCTGGTCTTGAACCTGTGAGTTCAGGCAATCCACTCGCCTTGGCCTCCCAAAGTGCTAGGATTACAGGCATGAGCCACTGCGCCCAGCCAGTTTTCTAACAATTCTATAAGCAGAGTCTATTATCCCATTTTTCAGAGGAGGACGCTGGGGCACAGAGGTGCTAACAGGCAACAGCTAGTATTGGAAGGTAAGAGATAGGAGTCTAGAGTCACTCTTAGCCACACTGCTAAGCTTCTCCCATTAATAGTTCTCTACAATTCTCAAAAACCCCTCTGCCTGAAGTGAGTGCTGGACAAGTTACTCAGTGCTCTTCAGTGGGGACTATAGAGAATATACATGGAGAGTCAGCACAGCCCTTACCTCCAGACATATTACAGCACCTGTTTTACAATGAGAAAACTGTTGAAAATGAGATAGAGGCTTGCGGGAGTTCTTTGACTTCACAGCTATCACAGTACTTTCAGGCTCACTATCATAAATCCACTGCAGGCCCTGACTCTCAACTCTCACCTCCAGTAAATTTCTTGTTCTCTCTGAGCTCTACAATTGATACCAGATTAAACTTAGATTAGATTAAACTTAAGTGTTGGGAGGTAGACTAAAGCAGAGATTAGTGGGCTTTGGATATCTATGCTTTTGTCTCAACTGTAAAAATAATAATAGTACCTATTTTAACATGGTTGAGGTATAGCTCTAATGATATGCTCCAAATAAATCCCCCATCACAGGTCCTGGCACATGGGAAGCCCTCAAGAAAAGGCTGCTAATGATAGCCTGCACAATGATGGGAGGAGAGAGATTCTACAGAAAAACTTGGAGCAAAGAAAGAAAATATGGAAAAATGTTAACTGGGAGTGAACATATGGTTCATTGTCCTATGTTTTAAAATGTTCTGTGTGGTTGAAAAAAACTTTACAGGGGAAAATCTCAGTCACATTCCATTGCATTTAGAATAAATCAAAATAACGGTATATGACAAACACAAATAAAAAAACTCAAAGCAAATTTAGAGAAACTTCTTTGCACTTCTTCCCAATGTATCTTCTAAGTCAGGGGTCCTCAAACTATGGCCAGCGGGCCACATGTGGCGGTGTGATTGTATTTCTCCCCGTTTTGTTTTTTTACTTCAAAATAAGATATGTGCAGTGTGCATAGGAATTTGTTCATAGTTTTTTTTAAACTATAGTCCAGCTCTCCAACGGTATGAGGGACAGTGAACTTGCCCCCTGTTTAAAAAGTTTGAGGACCCCTGTTCTCAGTGCTCTCCAGAGTCAGGAGGGAACTCCCTCTGGGCCCCTTGGACCTTTCTTCTGTTATGTTGAGATGCTAGGCTCTCTAGGAACTTTTCCTTGACTCAGGAAGAAGTGTTCTCCAAGCTGTTTGGGAAAAAGTTATTTTTTGGTGTAAAAAAAAGTCAGCTGTCCCAAGTTTCAGATTATTTGGGGACCTCAGCCTGGTTGTAAGAGGGTGGGGTCTGGTCCATCTGCAGGAGTGACTTTGGGAGGAAATGTCTTCACCAGTATCTACCCCATCACTCAGCCATAATTGCTATGAGTGACTGGTTCTGGAATCATCCAGACTGTGAGTCATGGAACCATGCTATTCCAGTCCCCATTGTTACAGAGAATTTATTGTACAATGGCCCATATTTCATGGAGTCCCTAACTTGAGACGCCATGATTATTTGGAAAATGGGCTTATCCTGGATAATCTTGTCTCCATGTGTAGAAATCTCCTCGAAACTCAGCTAAGAACTCCCCTACTAGTTTTACAGACTGGAAAGTGGGTAAGGATGGGGTAGAAATAGACGGGTCAGTGGCTGTACTACTCAAGAACAGGAGACAGAGCGAGGAACAGCTGTGGGAAGCTGGAAGTATAGCTGAAAATATTACCTAAAACAAAAACATTAATTTACCAATGCCAAGCACAGTCACTTTATATAATCTCACAGCACGTCTATAGAGGTCAGTGTTACAATCTTCCCTAAACACATGGGGCTCACAGAACTGGTGCATGGGCACTCTGACCTTAATACCAAAGCTCACCGTTCGCTGCCAGCTTACCTGGCTGACCTGCCCCAACACAGTTCCTGCATCTATTTGTGAGTCAGGGGGTCTCTAAGAGGATTCCAGCCCTATCATTGTGCTACCCTCCACCACTGTTAGGGGAATCTCGTTTCTTACTCCAGAAAATGGGTGAAAATAAAAGGGATGGTGACACTTCAAAAGATCTTTCACTACTGGAAGGGGAAAACAAGGTGCCAAATAGGGTACACAAAGATTCCAATTTCAGGCAGTTGTTCAAATTGGACGAATATGAGAGGTCCTGAGAGAGGGTCCAAACCTAAGGATGCCCTTGCTGGGAGATGAACCTTCTCGGGAGAGGGCTCAGGCTTGGGAAGGGCAATGTCTCCTGGTCTTCCTCTGTGGCACAGCAAGAAGGACGAATGTACAGAGAGCAACCGAGGCCACTGGAGAGACAGGACAGGGTTTTAAAGCATTTGTCGCGTTTGGGTTTTCAGAAACTGGGGGAGGGTTTCTTGAGTCACCTTTTCTTAATCAAGTCTTTTAAAGGTTGTGCTCACAGTCCACACTGTCCGGAAAAAAACGAGGGAAGGGGTGGGGTGGGGTGGTGGAGCCCGGGGCTAGCCTCTTACATAAGGTCAGGAAAGAAAAAAGTCAAAAGGGAGAACGCTGCCCAGGTTTAGGGGAAGGGGCTTCTGTAAGCGGGGAGTCCCCACGAAATCCTGCAGGGCACAGCAAATGAGCCGAGCTTTGGCGAGTGTCACTCCACGTTTATTTTGTGCCTTATGGCTGGAGTGGGGGAAAAAAAGGAAATAAAGACTCGTTAACGTTTCCATTCCCGCTGTGGGTGAGCGGGAAGACAGAACCCAGTGCATGGGACGGCTGGTGCTCGCCCGCCCCTCCCTTCTTTCCCTTTTTGCTCCTGGCGCGGCCGCGAGGCGACGGCGCCAACACCAGCCGAAAGGGCGCTCGCGGCTCCCGGGGGAAGCCGGGTTGCCAGGCTGGGTTTAACGCCTCCGCCCGCGCGCAGATTGTCCGGAGCTGAAGGCGCCGCCCCCTGCGCTCAGGCGCGAGCCTCCCGTCCCGCGCCGCGCCCCCCCCCCCCCCCCCCCCCCCCCCCCCCCCCCCCCCCCCCCCCCCCCCCCCCCCCCCCCCCCCCCCCCCCCCCCCCCCCCCCCCCCCCCCCCCCCCCCCCGCCCGGCCCACCCCC
>CAUYPK010168169.1:0-11569 GCA_963574355.1 Loris lydekkerianus | reverse complement strand
AGACACGCCCCAAACACATACAAACAAAAACACACTAAAAATTGGTTTTTTTATATATATTTATATATATATATTTAAATATATATATAAATATATTTATATTTTTTTTTTTTTTTTTTTTTTTTTTTTTTTTTTTTAGCACCCTCTGTGTGTGTGTATATGTATATATATACACCCAAATGCTTTAAATGTCAAACTCCAACAAGGTACTAGCCAAGAAGACACTGGATGAAGACTATTTAGATGGTGAGGAGTAGCTGACATAGCTAGTTAGATTCTTGCCATTGGAGTGTTGATCTTGCTTGGATTTGCCTTATTACTACAGCCCCACAGACCAAAGAACATTCTTTTCAACATTAAAGCTTTACTTGAAGCCTAGGCAGTAGCTCTTTCTCTTGCTTCCCACTAGAACACCTAAAGCAAAATAGCATCAAACTAAAGAATTCTGATCCTTTTATAAGTAGCCAGCTCTTTCCCCAAACAGTGAATACAGCTAGATGGGAACTGAGCCTGCCCCATATTGAGGGTGCCATTTACCCTTCCCTCCCATGGGAGTGTCTCCTGAGTTTCCTGTCTCCTTTCTAGCTCTCTGCCAGTGTTTTTTTTTTTATTGTTTGTTTTTTTGAAACAGAGTCTCACTATGTCACCCTGGGTAGAGTGCTATAGCGTCACAGCTCACAGCAACCTCAAACTCTTGGGCTCAAGCAATTCTCTTGCCTCAGCCTCCCAAATAGCTGGGACTACAGGCACCCACCACAACCCCCCGCTACTTTTTGGTTGCAGTTGTCGTTGTTGACTAGCTGGCCCAGGCCAGGTTCGAACCCACCAATTTCAGTGTATATGGCTGGCACCATAACCACTGTGCTATGGTGCTGAGCATTTGTGTTTTGTTTTGTTTTGTTTGAGACAGAGTCTTACTATGTCACCCTCCGTAGAGTGCTGTAGTATCACAGCTCACAGCAACCTTGAACTCTTGGGCTTAAGCGATTCTCTTGCCTCAGGCTCCCAAGTGGCTGGGACGACAGGCACCCGCCACAACGCCCAGCCATTTTTTGGCTGCAGTTGTTGTTTGGCAGGCCTGGGCCAGGTTCCAACCTGCCAGCTCTGGTGTATGTGGCTGGCACCCCAGCTGCTGAGCTACAGGCATGGAGCCTCTGCCAGTGGTTCTTAACCATCCTGGCACCCAGGACACCTTTTACTGTTTTCTCTCATGCACACCATGCTTTGAAAGAACTAGTCTATTAATACATCAAAATAATTAATTTTTCTAATTTAAAATAATCTAAGACACTTAAAGCTGCCAATCAGAACTTCTATTAGATGTGTTATTGAGGTCTCTATAAAATTGCGTTGCATTGTGAAAATAAGCAATTCAAATCTAAGCTGTTAGATGTTTAAAACATTTCACGCCTTAAGGGAATGTGACTGTGGGACCCAAGTCACATAAATAGGCAGCTATCATGGAGAAAGCTGTAGACTTTGTTTCTGTGATTATAGATTAGTCTTCTTCCTTATATGTGTTGTTTTGTAAAATGTCATAAATGACTAAAGGGCGCCAGGGAAGATCCTTTCCCTCTTTACTGTTGATCTTCATTATAAATTTTCTTCCTTTCTTTCTCACTTCACGACTATCATATTGTCTAAGATAGGATGGTAATTATACTCCTTTAAATTGGAAAGAAAAGGAAAACAAGATGTATGGAAAAGAAATTGAAACTGATTCAACTGTTGTTACTCACAAACGAGCCTGGTATAAAAAAAATGTTATAATCCTACTAAATTTATTTGTCTTCTGCCTATATAAAAGCAAGACTTTAACTTTTTTTTGTGTGTGTGAGGTCTCAAGCTGTCTCCCTGGGTAGAGTGCTATGGCGTTACAGCTCACAGCAACCTCAAACTCTTGGGCTTAAATGATTCTCCTGCCTTAGCCTCCCAAGTAGCTGGGACTACAGGTGCCTGCCACAGCTCTTGGCAATTTTTTGTTGTTGTTGTAGTTGTCATTGTTGTTTGGCAGGCCTGGGCTTGATTCAAACTTGCCAGCTCTGGGGTATGTGGCTGGTGCCCTAGCTGCTAAGCTACAGGCTTAGCCAAGACTTTAACTTTTAACTTGGAGCACTGAACTCATTGGACTGGAGTCCATGTTTTCCAGATGGTCATCCCCAGATTTGGGCTTGACTGAACTCTATACTTAATCATATTTTCCAAACCTTATTATTTAAGGTTGACAGTATATCCCAAAATGTGTTAGGGGAAAAAAAGTGGGAGTTTGGATTTGACAGTCATTAGAGTTTTTCTTTTTTTTTTTTTTTTTCTTTCTTTCTTTCTTTCTTTTTATTATTAAATCATAGCTGTGTACATTAATGCGATCATGGGGCACCATACACTGGTTTTATACACAGTTTGACACATTTTCATCAAGTCATTAGAGTTTAAATGGTTTACTTTATTTTGTAGCCAAGTACACATTAATTGTTGCCTTTCACCAATGCACATTGTCAACTGAAAATGATTAGGGTGATAAATTTGGAAAGGAGAACTTTATTTCTCATAAAGTGTTGCAGCCTGCAGGGTGGCCATTCTAATAGGAGGGAAGCAATAATTTCCTCCAGAAACTGGAAACTGCTTTCAAGGAAAGCCAAGGAGAGCAGGAGTTTATGCTGAGTGGGGTGGCCAAATATATGTGTTTAACAAACTACAGGAAGAATCACGAATGTTTATGAAAGGAGAAATGTGCACATTCAATTGAGCTTCCTGCCCTACGTAGGTCTCATGTACAAAAAATGGCGGCCTTACCAGGATCTAAGGGTGGAGTTTTTTGCTCTCTGACATCAAAAGGTGCAGCAGAGGATGTGAAAACCCTTACCTCACATTCTCTGTTGACTGGTCAGAGCAACTCCATGGCTGGTGGCCCCTTATCAGGAAAGAGTGCTGGCCAGTAGCAGTGTTTAAACCCACAAAGGGAGGAGCAACATTAGGTGATGGATTGAAATCAGTGGTGGTGCAAGTCCTTTTGAGAGGCTGATTCTGGGGCAGCACCTGTGGCTCAGTGAGTAGGGCACCGTCCCCATATACTGAGGGTGGAGGGTTTGAACCCAGCCCTGGTGAAACTGCAACAACAAAAATAAAAAAAATAGCCGGGCGTTGTGGTGGGTGCCTGCAGTCCCAGCTACTCAGGAGGCTGAGGCAAGAGAATCGCCTAAGCCCAAGAGTTGGAGGTTGCTGTGAGCTGTGACGTCACTGCACTCTACCGATGGTGACAAAATGAGACTCTGTCTCTAAAAAAAAAGCTGACTCTCTTTAACCCTTACAGAAGAAAGGTTTATGGCTGCAGTTAATGTGAGAAGGGGGTATAACTAAGTGTGTGTAACCTCCAGCCCCATCATGGCTAGAAATTCAGTTTTAAGAGTCTTCTGGGGTCCCTTAGGTCAAGAAGGGGTTCATTCATTAAACTAAGGGGATTAGAAGTTTATTTTTATTTCTCAGGTTTTTTTTGAGAGCATTAAGTTCTTATTGATTTTTCTTAGATGTTCCCTGTGTAACATAAAAAGATAAGAAGTGAAATATCAGGTAGTTTTACTCTGTTGGAATCATATCATTAAGTTGGAATTATAACAATTCAGTATAGCCTCTGATTTTTTAAATGTTAATGAAAAATTTGAATAGCAGCTTCAATATGTAGATTTAAATGAATATAAATTGGAAATAGTAATTTATTTGATGGATACTTTTTTTAGAACATGAGATCTTTGAGGAGAAAATAATTATTAATATCTTTGGTGGTACAAAGATAAAAAAAATAACCATTTAAATGGCTCAGCACCTGTGGCTCAAGTGGCTAAGGTGCCAGCCACATACACCTGAGCTAGCGGGTTTGAATCCAGCCAAACAACAATGATGGCTGCAACCAAAAAATAGCTGGGCATTGTGGGGGGCACCTGTGGTCCCAGCTACTTGGGAGGCGGAGGCAGGAGACTCGCTTAGGCCCAGGAGTTGGAGGTTGCCGTGAGCTGTGATGCCATGGTACTCTACCCAAGGCGACAGCTTGAGGCTCTGTCTCAAAAAAAAAAAACAAAACCGCACACACAAAAACAAACAAAACAACAACAAAAATCTAATCAAAGGAAATGTTACTGGAATTTTAAGAGAAGAACTAAAAAAAGTCATGGGATTGCATTGTTAGAACAAGCAAAAAGCTTATGAAACACCCATTTTGGCACAACAGGTTAGACCCATACCTGTGAAGGCCAACAGTCCAATTTGCCTGGCAGCTTCAGCCCTCTTTTCAAGGGGCAGAGATGTATCCTTCAACATATGGCCAAGTGCCACAAATTTTTCTTTGTGAAAAATACTGTCAGCTGAAGAGACTTGTTCTTCTTCTTCTTCTTCCTTCTTAACAAAATAGCTCTTAACAGTGACATTCCAGAAACTCCAGAAATTCTGGAGCTGCTGACATAGCCTCACAAAATACGAATGCATCTTAACCCAGATTTGTACACAAAAATCTGAGCTCCTGGTCATTGTGCTTCAGGTACTCCACTAGCAATTAATAGTCTAGAACTCCAGAAAGCATCACTTAGCAACTCTTAAGAATGGAACATACAAATGAGGGGAAAGCAATACATCACCCTTGGTAGAGTGCTGTGACGTCACAGCTCACAGCAACCTCCAGCTCTTGTGTTCAAGCAATTCTCTTGCCTCAGCCTCCCAAGTAGCTGGGACTACAGGTGCCCGCCACAACGCCTGGCTATTTTTTTAGAGATGAGACCTTGCTCTTGCTCAGGCTGGTCTCCAACCTGTGAGCTCAGGGCAATCCACCCACCTCTGCCTCCCCGAGTGCTGGGGATTACAGGCATGAACCACCTCACCTGGCCAATGCTAAATTCTTTAGCCTGGCATTGAAGGCCTTTTACAATTTGAACTAAACTAAGTTTTCTTTCACGTCTCTGGTGTACAAAACCTCAACTTAACCTGGTTTCCCCTAACACACTAAACTCATTCCTGTCTTTGCACCTTTGGTTAGGCAGGACGTACTTGGAATTTGCCCGACTCCTCTGACTGTCATAGCATGAACTGAACTTCTTTCCATCGATCTTTGATGGTGTTATGCCTATTCTGCTTATTTATTACTTAATCAGTGTTCTCCACATCATAGATTCACCATATTTTGCTGAGAAAATAGAAGCAATCCAAAAAAGTCTGCCGTAATTCTAACGAATGCATACACCTTGTGTCCGTGCCTGTACATTCTTTCTTCTTGTTCTGATAGATGCCCTGTCCATTTGTGCAGTAGATTTCAGCAGACCCCTCTCACCACACTCAAAGCTATTATTCTATAATTCTTAGCTTTTTTTTTTTTGAGATACACTCTTACTATGTCGCCCTTGGTAGAGTGCTGTGGCATCGCAGCTCACAGCAACCTCAAACTCTTGGGCATAAGTGATTCTCTTGCCTCAGTCTCCCAAGTAGCTGGGACTACAGGCACCCACCACAATGTCCGGCTATTTTTTATTGCAGTTGTCGTTGTTTAGCTGGTCTGGGCTGGGTTCGAACCCACTAGCCTCAGTATATGTGGCTGGAGCTGTAACCACTGTGCTACGGGTACTGAGCAATTCTTAGCAATTTTTATCTCTCTCTCTTTTTTTAGACAAGATCTTTGCCCTCTGTTTCCCATGTTGCACTGCAACTGGGGTGACAGGGGTCTGTTGAAATCTACTGCACAAATGGGCAGGGTTTCCATCGTCAGTTGCAATGGCATCATCATAGCTCTCTACCACCTCAACATTTGGGGCTCAAGCAATCCTCTTGCCTCAGACTCCTGACTAGGTAGGACTACAAGTGTGTGCTACTACACCCAGCTAATTTTTTTTTTTGACAGAGTCTCACCCTGGGTAGAGTGCTATGGCGTTACAGCTCACAGCAACCTCAACCTCTTGGGCTTAAGTGATCCTCTTGCCTCAGCCTTTCAGGTAGCTGGGACTACAGGTGCCCACCACAACACCTGGCTATTTTTTGGTTATAGTTGTCATTGTTGTTTTTGCAGGCCCGGGCTGGATTTGAACCCACCATTTCCCATGTATGTGGCTAGCGCCCTAACCACTTGAGATACAGGCGCTAAGCCAACCCAGCTAATTTTTAAAAACATTTTTTGTAGAGACAGTCTCACTATGTTGCTCAGGCTGCTCCTGAGCTTCTGACCTCAAGTGATTCTCTTATCTCCTAAAGTGCTGGGATTACAAGTGTGAGCCAACACCCTCAGCCTATTTTTTCTTTTTTTAATGTGGGTACTAGAAAATCCAAACACCAAGCATAACCCCTTTCAAGGTCTTTGTATGTGTTTTGCCTTTGCCTGCCTTGTTCTTTCCAGGTATTCATATGGCTCGTCTCATCAGTTCCTTAGGTCATTCTTCAAATGTAATTTTCCATAAGGCTTTCCTTAACCACTCTCTTCTCTTTTTAAAAAGAAGAACAAAGTTTACAGCACTTCCAAAGAGAGTTGGAAGTGGGACTCTCTCATGGAGGAGGAAAGGTTGAGAGAGACCTCCGACCACTCTCTTTAAGCTTTTGGTGTTTGCCCCTTTCCCCCACTTGTCTTTCTTTGCCAGGAGAGGAGGAGTGAAGGGCAGGGATTTTTATGTCTATTGTTTTTTCCTAACTAGGCAACAGTCACTGGCACACACCCTATTCATAGTAAATATGCAACGAATACTTGTTGGATTAATGAAAAGTTCGAGATCAAACTTTTAGCAAACTTTATTCCCTTGACAAAGTGTACTTAGAACTTTTTCAAAATCAAAAGATAGTGTTTGTTTGACAAAGAGGTACTATCTCCAGGGAAACGTCAGAGATAAAAAGTTTTTATTTTTTCTATTTGAATAATTTATTTTTCTGACATAGAAGTGCTGGTGTTTTCCACTCAATTAAGGTTTACAAATTTATTTTATAATTTTGAAAATTAACTAAGGCAGGGCGGCGCCTGTGGCTCAAAGGAGTAGGGCACCAGCCCCATATGCTGGAGGTGGAGGGTTCAAACTCAGCCCCAGACAAAAACTGCAAAAAAAAAAAAAAAAAAAAAAAAAGGAAGAAAGAAAGAAAGAAAAGCAACTAAGGCAATTTGATTAAGGGGTATAGCAAAGAAGACTACTAGGGGAAAATTTTTTTTTTTTTTCTTTTTTTAGAGACAGAGTCTCACTTTGTTGCCCTCGGTAAAGTGCCCACCACAATGCCTGGTTGTTTTTTTTGTTGTTGCAGTTTGGCCAGGGCCGGGTTTGAACCCGCCACCCTCTGTATATGGGGCTGGTGCCCTACTTACTGAGCCACAGGTGCCACCCAGGGGAAAATGTTTTTTACTGCTGACTCAGTAAAAGCAATCACTGGTATTTAATCAATCCTTTCATAAGTATTTTTATGAGTTTGAAAGGTAGGGGGTTCTCCTTTGTGATGATGCTGGTGGGGGGTTGGGCTGAAAACATAGACAAGTAAATGAGGGCTATTTTTGCCCTCAAGGAGCTCTGTGCTCATAGGTGCTACAAGAGTAAAACACAACTATTTTCTCCCCAGTTAGCTTTATAAGAAATCTGAGATTTATTGTCCCTATTTGTAGATGAAGGAATTTCAAAATAAAAATTTCAAATTGAGAATGAGGTGTAGGGTTTTGTGTAAATACCAACTCAAGAAAGGCATGTGAGGTTTGGCGCCTGTAGCTCTGTGGTTAGGGCACCGGCCACATACACCAGGGCTGGCAGGTTCAAACCTGGCCCAGGCCTGCCAAACAACAATGACAACTACAACCAAAAAATAGCTGGGCATTGTGGCAGGCACCTGTAGTCACCAGCTGCTAGGGCGGCTGAGGCAGAAGAATCGCTTAAGCCCAGGAGTTTGAGGTTGCTGTGAGCTGTGACGCCACAGCACCCTACCTAGGGCAACATAGTGAGACTCTGTCTCAAAAAAAAAAAAAAAAAAAGAAAGGCATGTGAAAAAAATATCAGGCTCTGTACATGAGACTAGTAATTCAAAAATAATTTTTATTTTAACTTACAGGACTGAAAGTGATGAATGCAAATGCCACAAAACTAAAAGCACATCCTCAACCAAACATAAAATACAGAAGTGAATACAAAAGATATGGAGATATGGAATTAATTAGTCATGCAATATTCAAAAAATAAAAAGCAAACTAAACAAAAAATTCTATAACATTTGTGATTTGCCTTTCTATAAAGAGAACCATTTCAACCATTTAACATAGACTATAGACTATACATACTACCTATAGACTGTACAATGTGACTTTAAAATGGATATATGCATATATATAATATTTATAAATATACAAATATGTACATTGTAACTTCACAGTTGAAAGAACTATTTGCCAGAAGCTTGACAAACAATTTTCACTTTAAAATAAAATCAGTCCTTTTTAAAAGTCTTGCTAAAATGTAAATATTTAAAACAACATCTAAATGATATTTGATACAAACATGTCTGAAGTACAGTTAATATTTTGATATTCCACAATTTAAATTACACTCATATTATTTTGATACCTTGGCATACCCCACTTTGTATATTCTTTAGAGAAAGAAAAGTTATTTAATAAGAGCTAATGAATGGTTTTGTACTTTGTTTAATGAACTTGCGACTCTGATACTGAAGCAATAATGAAAGCTGTTGTTTTAACTATTTGGCCAGGAAATCTCCTGGTTTATGGTTTATCTGTGGTGGTAACTATCTCTCAGACCATCCTTCTTCTTCCTAATCCAGTGGTCATTTTTACAGAAGTAAGGATTTCTCCTGCTCATTAGCATTCCTCCAACTTCCTTCTACCTCAAAGAGCATCACAGCTTTGTTAATCTGCACTTTTGGTTTGTGTTTGTCTTAGCAGCAAAATACCTGTATGATAAGAGTACCATAAAAAATGTCTCTCAGCTCGGTGCCTATAGCTCAAGCGGCTAAGGCACCAGCCACATACATACACCAGAGCTGGCGGGTTCAAATCCAGCCCTGGCCCGCCAAACAACAATGACGGTTGCAACCAAAAAATAGCCCATCATTGTGGTGGGCGCCTGTAGTTCCAGCTACTTGGGAGGCTGAGGCAGGAGAATCAATTAAGCCCAGGAGTTGGAGGTTGCTGTGAGCTGTGATGCCACAACACTCTACCCAGGGCAACAACTTGAGGCTCTGTCTCAAAAAAAAAAAAAAAAAATCGCTCTCATTAATTTGGAAAAAAAAAAAAAAAAGCTTAAGCTTTGAGGTCTTTTTTTTTAGGAGTATGGGCATAATCTTAATAAGGTAGTTCTGCTTTTTTACCATAATAGAAACATGATCTTAGAATTTTCAGGATGGAGGAAAAAAACCCAAAAGAAATGATGAAAGGTTAAAAAATAAAATAATTAAATTCTTACAATGGATCATTTTGCCAGGTTCTACAGGCAAACTGTTAGTTGTAGAAATTATTTTTTGTGCTTTGTATTGAAAGTAAAATTAGGGAGCTAAAGGGACCGCTAAACCCTGAGAACACAACAGAGGAAAAGCTGCAAGGCATGATATTTATTAAAGTATCTCATAACTATTTCAAGCTTTTAGAACAACTTCCAAAAAATTACAAAGATAGCTACTTTTAAATTTCACACATATTAAGATAGATCAGACACAATGAATGACATATCTATTGAATTGGCCCTATTCTATTGGCCAAAGGAAAAGTAGTTAGATACTGTGAAACTGGAATTTGAATTCTTCTCTGTTATTATTATTATTTTTTTGGCCGGGGCTGGGCTTGAACACACCACCTCCGGCATATGGGGCTGGTGCCCTACTCCTTTGAGCTATAGGCGCCGCCCTGAATTCTTTCTATAATATGTTAAATTCCCAGATAACCTCAACAGAACTCTTCAAGTTCTAAACACTTCCCAGCTAAATCACAGCACCATTTTGATGAAAAGGGCCAGATATTAAGACAGCTGTTAGGCAGAGTTAATTGTAATTAAAAGGCTGTGGCAACTTCAGCTCCGTGTCGACCTCCGACTTGAACACAGTCTCGAGGGAATTTGTCCAACTGTTCATATGCCAGCCGCCCATCTTCTCCTAGATATAGAACAGTAAACATGAATACCAATTTGAACTTAACTTTTTAATTTATGATTCGAAATAAATTAGATCAACTGTTTAGGTAGGGTTACTATAATTTGCTATTTTAACCTTGAGTAAAAAACACCTGGCTATTTTTTGTTGCATTTGTCATTGTTGTTTAGCTGGCCTGGGCTGGGTTTGAATCCCCCCAGCCTCAGTGTGGCTGACGCCATAACCACTGTGCTATGGGCACCGAGCCCTCTTCTGTTTAATTATTTATTGTTTAGAAAAAACAACAACTTTTGAGCTAATGCCAGAAAGCTAGGATGTGAAATAGACTAGAAGTTTTTTGGTTTTTTTTTGTAGACACGGAGTCTCACTTTATCACCATCATTAGAGTGCTGTGATGTCACAGCTCACAGCAACTTCCAATTCCTGGGCTTAGGCGATTCTTTTCCCTCAGCCTCCCTACAGGCGCCTGCCGCAATGCCTGGCTATTTTTTTTGTTGCAGTTTGGCCCGGGCCGGGTTCAAACCTGCCACCCTCTGTATATGGAACCGGTGCCCTACCCACTGAGCAACAGGCACCACCCAGATTAGAAGTTTTATGACCATTTAATGTTGATACTTTCATGTAGCAAATTTCTTTCTGAGCAATGACATGGATTACATTTAAAGTACCTTAGGAACTAACCATTCATGATCCTTGACTTCACTGAATTTTTATATAGCTTTTACTTGTGTGTATTATATATTGATACACCTAAATGATCATTGTCAAAAGTCAAATTTAGGCTTCCAAACTTAAACTAAAAAATTACTCTTTGCCGTGTAAACATGTGATACCTCCTACCAGCCCCTAGCTGGTTCAGTTTCGTCCATAGTACCATGTTGAACAGCTAGGTTGCATTTGCACATAATTTTAATATTTTGTTCTATTTTTCTTGTTTTAAAAAAATGATTAGAAAATGGGAAAATGTGGTACAGAGCTAAGTGATAAGAAGCAGGCTTTCATCCATCTAAGACAAGTGAAACAAACAGAAATAATTAGTCCTACTCAATCAGAAGTTCACTGTGAAGGAAAGCAAAAGTAGAAAGATTCATGAAATGCTGGATATATATATGTATGAGTGGGTTTTAGAAAAGGCATGTAATTATGGACTTTATAATATCATATAGTCTCCAGAAACAGAAAACTTCCAATAAACTAGAAATATGGTTTAATTTTTTTTTTTATCATTAAATCATAGCTGTGTACATTAATGTGATCATGGGGCATCATACACTGGTTTCATAGACCGTTTGACACATTTTCATCACACTGGTTAACATAGCCTTCCTGGCATTTTCTTAGTTATTGTGTTAAGACATTTATATTCTACATTTACTAAGTTTCACATATACCCTTGTAAGATGCATTAAATTTTTTTTTTTTGACACATTTAACTAACTTTTTCAGGAATATATTAGACACAGGACCAGAGATTTGCTTGAATGAA
>CAUYPK010168162.1:0-12169 GCA_963574355.1 Loris lydekkerianus | reverse complement strand
CTATTCTTAGGTTGTAACTGGGTTATAGCTTTCATGTGAAAGCCCTACATTAGTTTCATAGTAGGGCTGAGTACATTGGGTACTTTTTCTTCCATTCTTGAGATACTTTACTAAGAAGAATATGTTCCAGCTTCATCCATGCAGGCTGGGCAAGGGATTTGAAGAGAAACTTCTCTAAAGAAGACAGGTGCACGGCCTTCAGACATATGAAAAAATGCTCATCATCTTTAATCATCAGATAAATGCAAATCAAAACTACTTTGAGATCTCATTTAACTCCAGTGAGACTAGCCTATATCACAAAATCTCAAGACCAGAGATGTTGGCGTGGATGTGGAGAAAAGGGAACACTTCTGCACTGCTGGTGGGAATGCAAACTAACCAGATTCTTGCTGAGGATAGGCCAGGGTGATCAAACCTCAGCTGGGGGGTGGTGGAGAATGAGGAGCTTTATCAGATATTGAGAGTGATCATATATTGAGGGCAGGTGCTTATTGCTATGCTGACTTAGCAGGGCTTTCGGCTAAAACTGGATTTTACAAGGAAGTGCACAGATGAGCCTAGGAGAAGTCTCAGGAGCATGACTGAAATGTGGTCAAGCAAAGAATCTTTGTCAATCTTCTTCTTCTTTTTTTTTTTTTTTTGTTGTTGTTGTTGTTTGAGATAGAGTCTCTCTCTTGCCTGGGCTAAAGTGCCACAGCCTCAGTCTAGTTCACAGCAACTTCAAACTCCTGGGCTCAAGCAATCCTCTCCTCAGCTTTCTGAGTAGCTGAGACTACAGGTTCATGCCATCATGCCCAGCTATTTTTCAATTTTGAATGGAGACAGGGTCTCCCTTTGCTCAGGCTTGTCTTTAACTCCTGACCTCAAGTGATCCTTCTGCCTTAGCCTTCCAGAGTACTAAGATTACAGGAGTGAGCCACCATACCTGGCCCTTTGTTAGTCTTTTACCTGTTAAAAGAAAAACTTTAGACAATTTCAATTTAGCAGAATTTATCTGAGTAAAAAATAATTCATAAATTGGGCAACATTCAGAACCAGAAGAGGTTTAGAGAACTGCATGGACTGGGAATTTTTACAGAGAAGGGAAGTAACATAGAAACAGGTTGATTGGTTGCAGTTTTGGCCTTCCCCTTATTTGGACATGATCTGGTCAGTTGGCAGCCTGTGAATGGCTGAGATTTGGCTGTTTATTATACTCTTAGGTTAAGTTTTCAGTTTATTTACATACTAAGTTAGGTTGCAGTTCATTGCATCGGAACTCAAAGTACAGAGACAGCCTTAGGTCAATGGCCCCCTGCCTATTATTATAAATTTAACATGCCTTAATGGTCTTTTCCCTTCCTTTGTTACTTTTCTGTTCCTTTTCTGGGTACTCTTGCCTTTGGAAATACTCATTCAAAAATATGAAGCACTACAGGCCTCCAGAACTATCATCTCTAGTTTCAAACAGTGACAAAGGAAGAACACTTTCTTTGTGATCAGATTTGTAACATTCTTAAACTACAAAAGACTCAACCTGAAGGAGTTAGTTTAGAAACTAGAAGTTATTGCAGAAACTCTGCCAGTAGAACTTCTAGGATTATAATAATCAACTTCTCATGAACTGTGTACTGAAGAAAAAAGTAGAAATTAGTCAAAAGTCTAAAAACAAAAACAAGCCAGGCTCTTCTCTGGTGTGAAAACAAAACAAAACAAAACATTATTTCAACTAAGAGGCAAGCTAATGTAGTCCTGCCTTGTCCACTATAGTAGACAAGGCTACTTAGTTAAAATTTAAAATTCAATTCATTGGTTGCACTAGCCAAAAGTCAAGTTCTCAATAGACGCCTGTGGCTAGTGAGTACCATATTGTCTGCCAAAAGGAAAATAAAAGGACCGAAAATCCAACTGTTGTTGAGGATGTGAAGCAACTAGAACTCTCCTACATTGCTGATGGGAGTGTCAATTAGAACAACCACTTTGGAAAACTGGCAATGTCAACTAAAACTAATATGCCCCTATCCTAGGCCCAATGATTTCACTTCTGGGTATGTACTTTTTTTAGAAACAGGGTTTCACTTTGTCATCCAGACATAGCTCACTGCAGCTTCAAACTCCTGGGCTCAAAGGATCCTCCCATGTCAGACTCCTGAGTAGCTGGGACTACTGGTGTGCATCACCATGCCCAGCTAGTTGTTTTTTTTTTTTTTTTTTTTTGGTAGAGATGGAGTCTGCTATGTTGTCCAGGTTGGTCTCAAACTCCTGGCCACAAGTTATCCTCCCACCTCAACCTCCCAAAGTGTTAGGATTACAGGCATGAGTCACCACTCCCAGTCCCGTAATAGTGTTTATATCAATCAGTTCTTCATTTCGAACCTGACTCAAACCCTGCCTAAGTTTCTGGTTGCTAAAGAGAATGAAGTACCAACTCCTTTGTCACAATGCAAGCAATCATTTAGGCTTGTATGTTGCCTGAGATAATTACAGGTACTCAATCCCAGCTTTTACACCACTGGGGCCACAGTGCACTTAGTGGGTTTGGACTACCCAGCTTTCAGCCCACCTTCCCAGCAGACAATTAGGTACCTTACTGCCCTAACCAGGGGCAGCCAGATGACCTGTGGTGGGCTGATTGCACACCCCTCCTTGGAATGTGAATTTAGACCAGAGTGACATGGAGACTGAACGTGGTGAGAGATCATTCTGGCAAGGGTGGTGTCCTTGTCAGACAAATGTCACAAATCATTAGGCACAATGATTCCTACAGTGGCTCCTTTCCCATGACTTTTTGCTTCCAGCCTGCAGCCCAATTCCAAGCTAGCTCTCTGGTCTTTCCATCCACCCCATGCTCCTGCTATCCTTACTGTAACTCCCCTCTGCTGGGTCTGTTTCTGTTGCTTGCTACCAGCAAACACTACTAATCTGACTCAGCCCATCTCAATGTGGCTGTGTGATTTGAGGGACATCAGAAGAGAATCCCTGATCTTATCATGGTACTGGAATTTCCTTTGGATTAAGACATTGGAAGCTGCTATTATAAAAGAGCAAATACTACTTGGGCAAGGTTACAAGTGAAACTCTTTATTTCCTATGCCTAGAAGGGTAATCATCTTGCAAGGATAATCTCCCTTCACATGTCAGAGACCAGCAGAATGGGACATAAGATGAGTAAAGGGCATGAGGGAATGAAAGGTCTGCGAGATTTGATTATTCAAGATCTCAAGGATGAGATAATCTGAAGGCTCTTGGTGCTCAGAGAGAAGCATAAGTTCCCAAGACGTCAGGAAAGGGATGAAAATGGAGCAAAATGGGCCAGGAGATGCTGAAGACAGCTCTGCGTTACTATTAATACCTGGGGGCAGCCATACACGTGCGCGCAGACTGCCACCAGGGGGCGGTGCTGGAACTCCGAGAGAGGATTTAAAGAGAGCGATGCAAGTGTGAAGGGTCTTGCGTTCAGGAGAGCTGTGTGACTGGAGCTTGGATTCATCTTAGGAGGAAAAGACTTTTAAAAGGAGTGACGGGGATAGAAAGGAAGGAAGACGTAGAAATTTCTATCACTGTGCGGAAAGAGCAATAGATGTGGGCCAGGTGAGGGTTCCGGGCTCCTGAGCAGCAGGACTCTTTGGGCTGCAGCCCCAGGGCCTATTGGACTATCTGTCCAGATTCCCATGCCCTTCACCTCTGGCAGCCTGCTTGTCAGGTAGCCTGGATGGCAGGCCAGGGAGTCTATGTAACTTCAGTCCCAACCTGCCTGACACTGAGATGTGAATTCACTCTAGGTGTCGCAAATCATTAGGCACAATGTCAGATAGATGAGATTCATCTTAAAGAGCGAGTATACTCTTTGAAATAAATTCTTATTGAAATATAACACATATATAGGAAACTCAGCGCAGAAATCATGAGTGTACTGCTTCACACTGTTCACAGTGAAAATGCTCCTTTAAAAAGCGTGGAGAAACAAAACTACCAGCTGCCCGGAAGTTCTCCCCATCATGGTCCCTTCCAGCAACACCCCCTATACACACATAAGGGTGGATACAGTCCCAGCTTCTCTACCATGGATTAATTTTACCTGGTTTTGAAACTTCATATAAATGAAAGCATATGGTATGAACTTTCTGGCTTCTTTTGATCAATGACATATTTTTGAAATTCATCTGTGCTGCTGTGGGAAGCATTAGGTTGTTCATTCTCATTTCTTTATAGTATTTCATTGAATGAATATACCACCACTCCAGCCCAGGAGTTGGAGGTTGCTGTGAGCTGTGATGCCAGGGCAAAATACCCAGGGCAACAGCTTGAGGCTCTGTCTCAAAAAAAAAAAAAAAAAAAAAAAAAAAAAAAAAAATATATATATATATATATATATATATATATATATATATAATGTGTGTGTGTGTGTGTGTATGTATACCACCATTTATTTATCTATTCTATCTATATTATGGATAATCACGTTATTCCTCTGGGACTATTACAAATAGTGGTACTGTGCATTTCTGTTGGGAATATACCTAGCAGTGGACTTATGGGTTGGTAATACTATTTTTGGTCATAAATGAGGCATAACCATAAATTGACTATATCAAGATTCTTACATGACTTTTTTTTGTACCTGAAAAAGGCAATTCAAATGTGTTCTGAGCAACAGTGTTAGTAAAATAAATATATAGGCTTCTCGAAGAAATTACTGAGAAGGAAAGTATAGTTAGTTCTTGCTTAATTGCATTTAATCTAGCACTTATATACTAGAGTAGGGGAAACTAAATCAAACAACTAAATGAATGAACAAAACTACAACCTAGAAATGGAAAACAATTTATATGCCACTTCCAAATTAATTAAAGATATACACAGGATACATGTTTAGGTCAAAAACATGCATATGTAACTTTTCTATCCTAAGCCAGTTAGGGGCAGCATTTTGTGGCCCCAGGCCAGACTCTTACCACCGTACTGTAATACTGTCCTCCAAGGCATGAGACTATTTAGAAATCATCTTATGTAATTTTTCATGTGTATGTTAATAACGGAATTTGTTTTTGAGACATAGTTTCACTCTTTCACCCTGGCTAGAGTGCAGTGGCATCTTTGTAGCTCACAGCAACCTCAAACTCCTAGGCTCAAGTGATCCTCTTGCCTCAGCCTCCCGAGGAGCTGAGACTATAGGTGCCCATTATAACAACCAGCTTATTTTTCTATTTTTAGTAGAGACAGGATCTTGCTCTTGCTCAGGCTGGTCTTGAACTCCTGAGCTCAATCAAGCAGTCTACCCTCCTTGGCCTCCTAGAGTGCCAGGATTATAGGCATGAGCCACTGCACTCCACCTTTAACAACAGAATTTTTATGAGGCACAGATATGATGTTGAAAAACGTAAGAATTCCAAAATGTTATTCCATAAATTACTACTCCAATCTGCAACCCTATTTTCTATATGAAAAAAGAACCCTTATTTGTAAACATACAAAAATCCCAAAGTCCACGATACCTTACCATTCCCTGACCAGACAGAATTAAGCTGCATCCACACACCATCCAGACAACACTTTGAATGGAGAGAGAACACAGCTATTGGCATTTACAGTCATGGTCTGACTGAATTAAAGACAAAAAAGGTTGAACTTATTTACTTTGGCTTCTGAGATGTTTACCCAGTCTAAGCCTTCTTGATATTTTTGGATGGCTTCAGACTTGTCAAAGGAGTAAAAATAAATCTCACTTAAAATCATTATACTGAGATAAATTCTCCAACATTCAATAAGAGCCAGTTTTAAAAACAGAAACATGTGTCTAACCACAATTCCTGCATTGTTCCTTCTTGGGGAGAAACTAACAGTGCTTTGGACTGTTGGTCTGATAGTTTTCCACTTTCCACAAGAACTGCATTTACTCGAAATGATACTAAATAGTCATTATCCAATTCACCCTGTCAAGTTTCCAAAACACTTAAATGTTCTCAAAGGCAAGGCTATTTGGACTCAAAAACAAATAACCACTTTTGGAGGAGAGTATCAAATTATAACATGTCCCCAAGCTGTGATACTTCTTCAAAACATGCAAGAATTTCAGTCCATGTTTGTTTATTTTGCAGAAATTAAATTACCTAACTAATATCTTATGGTCTGTTTGGAACAGGATTTAAACAGCAGTCCTGGAAAAGTAAGTTTCAGAAAGCAGTAGTCCTCTTCACTCAGAGAAGGGGAACTGGACCTGTATCGAGGATGGCAATGATACTCACAATGTCACAGACTTGTAAGGGACCACCCCTCTCATCCATCTTTCTAATTGTCATCTCCTTATCTCATGGATTGTAGAAAGCTGAATCTGATATTGGGGAGGGAGTGATTTCTCATGGGCCTCTTGTGTTTCTGCCTATCTTCTGCACAAAGGCATTAGCAACATTTGTTCGGTACTATATATTTTTGTGTGTTTTAAGGTAGTTTAATGATAACTTCAAGTACTTATCTTTTCAAGGATGTTTGTATCATGAACAACCTGGGAAAACAGAAATAGGGTTTTCTTGCAGAGGGCAGATTTGTTTCCTGACCAAGACGATGAAGATATTGTCTCTTTCTAGGACAAAGTTTGGAAAGGTTTGCTCTCAGGCCTTCGTAAGATTTAGACGTTCCCAAACTTAGGGTTCCTTGGCTTTGGCACAAGCCCACTGTGTATGTTGCATCCACGACACACCTCTGCCTCGCCTACTCCCTGTGAGACTCGGGGTAGGCTGAGGGGAAAGGGCATGAGCAGGAAGCTGGCACTGTGCTGTGCATGATAAAGTCCTTCATCTCCGAGGCCTCATGTTTTCTACCAATGTCTATGAAACCATAACAGGCCAACTTGTGAGCTTGTAGTTCAGGTGAAATGTCAGATCATTCACATTCTCAACATCTGAAACATCTGCAGATAAAACTATTCCATATTCATCCCATAGATATTCTGTGCCTTCAAGAAAAAGAGGCTCCCTCAGGCCAGCTTGGAGGTCAGTATGGACTTGGGGAGGCATCAAGTACCCGAGAAGAGAATGAGAGAGTTCGCTCAAGATCCTTCTGTCGTCTTACAGAAGAGGTAGCTCTCCACCCAGGGTCTAAAGTCTCCTGAGGTCTGTAATGGAGGAACAAGGGAGACCTTTTTGGCCACAAGAAGTCTTTCTTCAGCCTCCAGAGCCATGGGGGACATCTGATGTGACCTATATGCTGGGCAGAGGCCCGACAGGCTGGGTCAGGAGAACAGAGGCCATGAGGAGGACCCAGGACTGGGCTTCAGAATACCGGTGGTGACACAAGGATAAAAGACATGAGTCACAAAAGTGCAAGTACAAACAGCCAGTAGACCTGGCAAGGTTCCTGATCTCACCGGAAATCAGAGGAGTGTATGGGGAAACAGCAGGGAGCCAGCATTTGTCCCCAATTAGATTGTCTGCATTGGTTTGCTAATGTGACATGTTGCCAGAAGGTGAGGAAATACATGCTCTCACCCCCCTGTTAGTGGGCCTGTGAATGGTACAGCCACTTGGGGGGGGGGGGAGCTGGCTGTATCTATTACAATGAAAAAATATATGCATTCCCTATAGGGGCAAATTTCAGGCAAGGGTTCAGCCAACAACCTCGGAAGGCATGTGTTTTCCACTTGAAAATGGATGGAGGAGAAAGAAAAGCACACGAGATGACATCTCCATAGCCAGAGCCGACATGCCCAGGCCACATGGCATTAGGTGCTGTGGAGTGTTTTTACATGGTGTGAGGTAGGCTTCTGTGTTGCTATCCTCATTTTGGGAAATCTGAGGAAGACAGAGGGTAGGTAACATCACCAGGCTTTCTGAACATGCTCTGTCATGTGGGTGGGAGTGGGAGGAGGCCACACTCTTGTTGGAGGCAAAACATGACCCTCCTACAGATTGATGCCTCTGACAGGTAGTGAGCCGAGTCCCTGAGCCTGCCCAGAATTGTGCAGCTATAGTAGCAATGCCACTCTGGAACCCGCTGCTTCTGGCCCCATCTTGGTTTTGAAGTCCAACAGCAGTTCAGTGGTATATAGATTGTCTGAATCACTACAGGACTACTAGGAGGACATTGTACATACTTCTGAAAGTTTAATGCATCAAGCTCCAAATGGTTGTATTTTAAACATTTGTGATGATAATCTTTTAAAAAAAAAAAATGTATGGTACATTTCCTTACCTTTTTTTTTTTTTTTTTTTTTTTTTGCAGTTTTTGGCCGGGGCTGGGTTTGAACCCACCACCTCCGGCATATGGGGCTGGCGCCCTACTCCTTTGAGCCACAGTCACCGCCCCTACTATTTTTTTAACATTGTATTGTGGAGAATTTCAATCATCTGAAAAAACAGACCAGTTAGTACTATGGAATCCCATGTACTCATCACCCAGTTTTAGCAGTTATCAACTGAAGGCTCATCTTGTTTCTTCTAGACCAGAAGTCGACAAACTACAACTTATAGACCAAATTTGGCCAGCTGCATGCTTTAAAATAAAGTCTTTTTTTTTTTTTTAGATAGAGTCTCAAACTGTCACCCTGGGTATTAAAATAAAATCGTATTAGAATGCAACCACTTTCATTCATCTGATTATATTTGCTTTGGGGCTACAATGGCAGAGTTGATTTGTGGTGACAGAGATGTCTAGCGAATAAAGCCCGAAATATTCACTATATAGCTCATTCCAGAAAAAGCTTATCATTTCCTGTTCTAAACACCTCTATCGACTTCCCTCTCCCCCATGTTATTTATTTATTTATTTCTTTTTTCCTGCAGTTTCTGGCCAGGGCTGGGTTTGAACCCACCACCTCCGGCATATGGGGCCAGCACCCTACTCCTTTGAGCCACAGGCGCCGCTCCCCCGTGTTATTTTGAAATAAATCCCAGACATCATGTCATTTCATCTGTAAGTCTGCATTTCAGTATATCTCTAAAGGGAAAAATTCTTTCTTTCAGGAAAGCATAACCACACTACCATTATCACACCTAACAATATTGCTTACTATTGTCAAATTACAAGTGCTCAAATTTCTAATTGTCTCCTTGTTTTCTTAAACAGTAAATACTCAAGACTCCAGATGGGGCCAGTGCTCAAGTATCACCTTCTCACTTTGCTCTTCAGAGATAATGGAGAGACATTCGAAGGTTTTTTAAGATGTAACAAAATTCTGAGACCAGTCTTAGGGTTACAGCATAACATGACCCAGAGTTCTTTGTCCCAGGAGTGAGCTATCTAATTAAAAGCACAAGCTTCCCACGGTCCCCCACTCTAGACAGTTTTAGGTCACTTCATTGGCCACTTCCTTGGCCTTGGGTCAGGAAGACTGGAGAAGTGGTGCTGTGAGGAAGGAGTAGCATCTTCCCTCCTTGGCCATGTAGCTGGATACAACCACCCCCTCATGAATTCTTGGAAGAGGATCCTTGCAGGCCAAGGGCCACATAGCCTGAAAGAATGAGAGCTGCTCTCCTGGTTAATTTTTTCACTTCCACAGAGTTCATGAGCAACACAGAGTGTGGAATAGGAAAGGAAAGAGTCATGCCACCTGGGTCACATCTACTGACAGGTGCCTACCCCCTTGTCCTTGAAAACTCTTAATAACATCAGTCAGTACCCTTCCTTGCTGATGCAGTCTCAAAAACTTCAACTCAGGGCTTTAGACAGGCTTTGACATTTAGCCTCAGACAGGAGGCAAAACTGGGGGCTTAGGCCATTATTATTTTAATATGTGAATATTACCCCATAAGGCTGGAGGATGTGGGGACATCCTAGTGAATGTCATCTAGCGTATTCAAAGAAACAGGAAAATGCTACTCAGTGGTAACTTGGGCAGCACTAAGGTTAATGGAAAGTTGAAGATCATGGTTTCCTTGAAGGCTCAGTCTGCATAGCTGTGTAATTTTCTCCATGCTTAGCAATCTGGAAACACAACAAAGCAAAGAAGGAAGTTGGGTTGTGGGAGGCTCTGCCTGGTGGTGGTGGAAGGACATAACAGCCTGGGCCTGAGAGGCATTGATAAGAATGTGTTTAAAGAGAGGATGGGTTGTGGTTATATTTTATTAGAGAAGAAGGTCAAGTCAGAAAGAAGCCAAGAGATGGGAGAAATTGAGATGTCAAGGGAATAAGAGGAGAAACCAGACAGCCCAGTGGGATGTTGGAGTTCAAGAGTCCACAGGCAGTTGTCACTGTCATGGCGGGTGGTGTGCTGAAGAAGACTACTGAGAGGCTAAGAATATTATATACAAAGATTCTTGATGTTCTTGAGCAAATTCCTAAAAATGCAGTGTATAGAAAGTATGCAGAACAGATTACAAATGAGAAGCTGACTATGGTTAAAGCAGAACCAGATGTTAAAAAATTAAAAGACTAACTTCAGGACGGCCAAATAGAAGAGGTGATTCTTCAGGCCAAAAATGAACTCAATCTGGCAAGAAAAATGATGTGATGGAAACCATGGGAGCCATTACTAGAAGAGCCTCCTGCCAATCAGTGGAAATGGCTAATATAATCATCATTTAATGACTTCAGTGGGTTGATGGGAAATTGATGTAGTTAAGCATTTCTATTATATTAAAAATGTGTCTAAGTTATTGATGCTATCAAAACTGACACAGAACATATTTAAGAAACTTGTTAAAATTAGCAACTATGGTGATAAGTTCTCGTGAATCAGTTTTGACTTGTAAAGTAGTCACACAGATTATTTCAAAGATGATATTTCTTTGAAAAGTGAGGTTGTGGGAAGACTTTAAAATTATTTCGAAAAATTCCTACAGGTCTTCAATGCAGAGGACATAATTGCAAAGTGAATGGCTGCAGGGTACTGTGGTAGCATTACGTGGGCATGCACAGTGCAGCAGGGTTGGAAGCCCTCCAAACCCCAAAAACTTGAAAAGTGAAGTATCTTTAGTAGTATCTTCAATATGTCATTGAGTTTTTGTATTTATTCTGACAAAGGGAAAAGGCACTTAATTATTACTGTCTGAACAAATTTTATAAGTCACTGTTTGAAATAAAATGGTAAGAGTGAATAGTTTCACATGTGATAAATAGCAAAAGTAGCTTCTGATAAAATTTGAAACTGTGGTTAATCTCCTTGGCTGTGGTATTATATAAAGACAAATTTAAATATATAATTATATACTGATTACCGAGTTAAAAACAAGAGTTCAGAGGCAATGGTCAAGTCCAGGGTGGCTACTGTGTGGTGACTGAGGAGGAGGTGACAGTGACAGGGGTGAGGCTAGAATCTTGGGTGGGTATTTGCACAGATATCACCACTCTGGTTGATGACAATGACTTGGAAAGACATAGGGCTGTAGAATATTTAACCACATCTCTACAGAATAGCAGCTTTTACATTGAAGTAGAGAAACCAGACTGTGAACAAGAGTGGAGCGTGGGGAATGCCTCAACTCCATATCCTGCCATATGGACAGTGTGAGAAAAAGAGCTGCTATCATTGGCTAAGGCTACAGGGAGACCGGTGTCCCTGGGAGAGAGTCCAGTTTCAGCTAAGCTTGACAGATGGAGGAAGAAACCTTTGGCTTGAATTATGATGGAAGGGGTTGTGTACCAGACAATGGAGCATGTATGATGGGGAGTTGAAACAGTGGGGGTTAGCATCAAGAGGAGGGATGCTGAACAGTTTGGGGATGAGGGGGGAAGAAAGGGGGGTAACAGGAGGGGTTTGTAGGTTGACTAGGGGCTGGGGACAACAGATATGGAAGTCATGGCTGCCCTTGGGTTCTGCAAAGGAATCCAAGTATGATTCAGCCCTGGTGCAGGCTAGAGCCCCATGACACTATAGGCTGTTGACTGGAATTCACAGAAATATGTTGCTATTTTAAGGATCCAAGAAGTTAGCCCCCAAGACTATGGTCTTGTAGAAATGGAAGAGGAAGCTCCCAGGGGTCAAGGTGGGTGATCACTTGGGTCTGCACTGTGCCCTGTTTAAAATCCTAGATAGGCCAAGATAGGGCTATTTTTTTCTTCCTTAATAAAATGCCCAGAAAGATGGCGGCTGAGTAACAGCTTCCCTGCAACTGGGCACGGCAAGTCTGGGGAGACAAGACTCCAGACATCTCTGGCCAGTGGGATCTGCCTATGATCATCCCTTTGAGGATACAGGGAGCCAGCAAGGGACTTCTGGACCCCAGGAGGAGGACAAAAACAGTGGAAAACTGGC